>CAWUFW010005361.1:0-152500 GCA_963921515.1 Calotriton arnoldi | reverse complement strand
TCCCCTCTCACAGGTAAGAGATGACGCCCTTCGGCAGATACTGAGCCCCTGTCACAGATGTCACAGGTAAAAGATGGCACCTTCTTCGGCAGGTACTCAGTGGCGGCTCGCAGAGGGAGTGCTGCGGGCCGAGTTGGCGATGCAGCGAGCGCAAGGTAAAGTTTTATTTATTTATTTACTTACCTTACTCCTGCCCGTCATATGTCCGACTCCACTACCCCCACCCAGTCCCTCCCCCGCCCGCCTCACCGCCCCGCAACACTCCCTCTGCGAGCCGCCACTGCAGGTACTGAGCCCCTGTCACAGGTAAGAGATAGCACCCTCTTCCGCAGGTACTGAGCCCCTATCACAGATGTCACAGGTAAAAGATGGCACCCTCTTCGGCAGGTACTGAGCCCCTCCAACAACTGAAAAAAATACCACTGCCAGCAGCAGGAGCAGAGACCATGCCGTGTGCCAGTGTTAGGAGATGCGCTTCTTCATCTGCAGTAATTACTGAGCCTAACACACATCACTGGCGAGCAGGGGCGCAACTAGACCCGAACTTCAGGAGGGACTGACACTCTCAGCCAGGGCTGGCCCTAGCACTGTTTGCACACCGTGCAACAGTCTTTTTTGGCATCCCCTCCCCCATTTCCTCCTTCTCCATGAATTTCCTCACTACCACTCTCAAACAATGCACCTCATCTCTCTATAACACCTTTCTGACAAGCATTTCATTTTTTTATAGCGCTACTCATACTTTACTCACACTCAGTTCTGTGATCTGCATGGTACATGTTCTTTGTAGCAGGCACATTAACCCTCTGCGCTGTGTGGGTGGAAGGAGTGCCTATTTAAGTGCACGGTGATCGATGCGACAGTGAGATTAGGGTAAGAGGAGTGACTGCAGGGTGAGTGAGGTGACCATATGAATTTGGGTGCAGATGTAAGTGCAGAGTGGGACGAATGAATGCATGGTTAGTGAAGGGCTTGTTAGAGTGAGATTGCAGATTGAGCAGTGAGGGGACAGGTGAGTTGAGTGTCACATGAGTGCAGGGTGAGTAGCAGTGGTGGCTCCTCCGCTATGGCGGAGGTGCCTCGCCCCACTGCTTTCTCGCTGTGCGAGAAGCAAAAACATAAAATGTTAATAACTTTTAGTTATTTCCATTTTATATTGCCTTTGACGATGGGCGGGGCTGCTCTGCTTACGGAGCAGGGGAGGAATGGTTTGCCCACTCCTGAGTGCACAATGACTGTTTGGTCAGCCCTCTCAGGCCGCCCAAACCAGTCATGCGCACTTTCCCCTTCTCCATGCAGATTGCAATGCAGCCTGCATGGAGAACATGCCCACCTCTCCAGCTCCTGGCTGAGCGCCGTGTCACGGCACTCAGACCAATCACAACGCTGCATTTGGTTTAGGGGAGGGAGCCTGGCTGCTTGCTTCCTGTTCCTGTCGAAGGCAGGAGAGCAGGAGCGGAGAAGACCCAGCCTCGAGGTAAGTTTTATGTATTTGTTTTTTAATAATGACCCCTCATGATCTCACCCCCCGCAACCACCCCCCCGGCCGCGAGCCATGCCGGCCGCAACTGGTGAGTAGTGTGCTGGTGTGACTGCAGGGTGAGTTACAGGGTGAACAGCGCAAGTGCATTGTGAGTGCAGAGTGATCACTGTGAGTGCATGGTGATCAGTGTATTGTGATTGCTGTGAGTGCAGGGTGAGCGTGAAAGTAAAGGGCGAGAATGAGGAGTGAGTTGTCTGAATGCAGGGTGCATTAACAGACACTTGAAGTAACTCAGCATGTTACTGACTGCGGCGTAGGGTTTCAGATATAAGTTAAACTATTGATATTATGGCATTAATCAGGGATCGAGGGTGGAGGAAATAAATAATGTGCTGATCCTGCAACAAACTTCCAGTCTTATGATTAGGGTTGCCAGCTCATTATTTTGATGTCCCAGACGGTACAAAAAAAAGCAGTCACCTGTGCATACTTCAACAGCAAATATAAATAGAAAGCACTTTTAATTGTGTTCTAGGGCTGCCTGAATGATCCATGACTGATATTTAAAGAGAGCAAAGACAGAAAAGTCACATTACAAATGGATACATACATTTTTATTTATAACCCTATTTAGTGGCAAGACGGGGTCTTTGCAGGCTCTTTAAACAACACATGGCTGCCATTTTTCTTTTAGCAACACTACTTTATATTCCTTTTCATGAAATGCATTTTCACACTACGGGCAGTAAATGTAAAATACAAATGTAAGGAATAGGCAGAGGGGGGCCCAGGGGGTACTGGAACCAGAAAAAAAACGAAGCCTCAGTAACCAGTTTATAAAGGTATGTAAATATGCAAATGGTCTTTAAAGGCCTGTGAAAAACTCGGGCGTGCTGGAGATAGGACTCCAGACACTGCCCAGCCGAGCCCCGAGCAGCTCGAGCTGCATCAGCCCGGGCTCAGACACACGACGGGGGGGGCTGAAGCCCTTTCAGCCCAATGGGCGTTGCACGCCTGCTGGAGAGAGATGTAGACCCTTCGTGCAGGAGGTACAGAGTTACTTTTGCACGTCACTAGTTAAAGATGGCACCCTCTGAAGCAGGTGCCGAGTCCCTGTCACAGATGTCTCTGATAAGAGATAGTGCCCACTGCAGCAGGTATTGAGCTCTTCTAATAATAGCAGCAGGTGCAGCGACCCTATCGTGTGCCAGTGTGAGGAGATGCGTACCTTTACCTGCAGCAACTATTGTGCCTAACACGTTATTGGCGAGAGATGTAAACCCTTCCTGTAGCAATTTCTGAGTCCCTGTCACAGATGCCGCAGGCAAGAGATGTCCCATTCTTCAGTAGGTACCAAGTACCTCTAACAACTGAACACACACCTCTCCTAGCAACAGGTACAGGATTACTGTCACACATGTCATCAGTCAGAGATGCGGCCCTCTGCAGCCCGCCTTGAGTCTATGTCACAAATGTCACTAGTATGAAATGGCGCCTTCTGCATCAGGTACAGAGCCCCATCACAGTTTTCACTGGCAAGAAATGGCGGACTTCGCAGCACGTTCAGACCTCTGTCACACGCACCACTACTGTTACGCCGCGGGCCGACTCGCGACCTGCCGCGCTACCTGTTTCCTCTTTGCCGGCCGCGGTGCAACCCGCGGCGCCCCTCCCTACTCTTTGGGGGGCGCTGCGGTACAGCATCGCCGCCCGCTGTGGCCATTTCAATTGTGTCGCGGAAAGCACCCGCGACGCCTGTTGGTTTTCGGGCATAGCGCATACTTGCGCGGCGGCCCATCCACTTCCCGAGGCACCTTGGGACATTACACTCACCTCGTGTGGGCGTCTTGTGATCCTCCTTCCTTGGAGGCCATATTGTTGCTCTCCTCTTCACCTTGCTCCCAGAAGGCAATAGGGGAGGGTTACTTATCTTCCTAACATGGCGATCTTTCTGTAATGCACTCCACTCTTTTCCCTATCCAAGATGGCGACACCTCTCTTTCCTGTTTTGTCACTTCCTGTTCCTGTATGTCACTTCCTGTACGCCACTTCCTGTTTTTTCTGTATATAAGGGATCAGAACCTTTCCTTCCTTGCGTTGCAACACTCCTTGTTCCTGCTGGTGTATCCTCGCTCCTGTTGGTTCTGTGGCTCCTCTTTTGGTGATTCCTTCCTTCCGTTGGCGCTTCTTTCCCCCTTGCGCCTTCTGTTCCAGCTTGTCTTCCAGTCTTCTCCTGGTTCCTTTTGGGCTCCTGGTCATCCAGTGTTTTCTGGCTCCTTGTCTTCTCCTTCATTCCTGGAGTCTCATTATCAACATCAGAGGTTTTTTCCCTTCGGGGTTTTCCTCTAGGGACTCCTTCTGGAGGGCACTGGCTGCTTAGGCTTTCATTGTCGGCAGCACCGTGGCTACCGGAAGGGGTCGCCCCTATCTCGGCCAAACCAGGGCTTACAAGAACCGAAGCCTGAACCGTCCCAACGCCTCAAGTCGGTAAGAAAGACCCTAAAACTGACATCTAGTAGTAGATGCAGCACTCTGCAGCACGTACTGAGCCCTTGTCACAGATGCCACTAGTAAAAGATGGCGCCTTCTGCAGCAGGCACTGAACCCTTCAAACACTTTTCAGACATGCACCCCCAGTCACAGATCTGGGTTGAATCCATCACCGTTCTTTAGCTCACTTCGCCATCCCAGTTCAGACCCAGCCATATGTAAATCATGGGAACAGTGTGAGAAGTTGGCCTGGTATATGATGTCCACTAATTAAAGTGGGCACCTTGCACCAGTCCAAACAACCCTTATGGTGATTTAAGAGGTCAAAGATAACCTTTGAAAGCTATGCAAGTGGTAGCTGTGGAGAGCAGCCTTCAGGCTTAGTCTTGAAGGAAATTAGGTAGCTTGTTTCACCAGAATGCAATCTTATTGTATTGGTTAAATGAAAGGAGAACCACATAGTAGTTATAAGAATATATATTTATTGTTATAACACACCTTAAATACCTCACAGTATCTGTGACACACAGATAAACACAAAGCACACAATACTGTAGCACAGAAACAATCGTAAGTAGCACCAATACACAGTGGGCTCCCAGGGGAGACCAAACCATATACTAAAATAGTGGTGTAAGAACCACGACTAGAGTCAAGACAGAGGGGCCGATTCCGATTCAGGCCGGAAATCTCTCTGACCGAGCCGGACCCGGAGAGATTTCCGACCGAATCGGACTCTGGCAGTCCGACCGAACGAGTACGATGCGCACGCATGCAATCGGACTCGAGTCGGTCGGACTCCCATTGAAGTCAATGGGAGCCGGACGTACAACGCGTACTCGGGCTCCCATTGACTCAATGGGTGCAAGGCGAACAAGGGTGCCCCCTACAGCGGGTACGCCTCGAAGCGACTCGCGACGTACATGCACAGGTAGGGGGGACCCATGGGTCCCCCCTGTGTGCGACTCGCACGGCTAGGCGTACAGGGGGGTCCGACACGGACCCCCAAAGTCCAGCTCCGACTGCTCTTTCGAGCCGGACGGCGCGAGTCGGTCGGACTGCTCGCGGCGCGCATCGTACTTGCCCGGCCGGGGAACGTCTCCACTGCGCGGTGCGAGTTGTGTCCGTGCGAGTCGGTCGGAGCGCTTCGGACCCGCGAACGAGTCGGTCGGCGATTTCGCGTGCGCTCGCATCGTACTCGCTCGGCCGGACGCACGTATGAATCGGTCGGGAAAGAGGGCTCCGAATCAGATCCGGTTAAGCCGAATCCGATTCGGTGCCCTACCGGCCGAGATCGGAATCGGCCCCAGAGTCTAGAGGACATAGAATCAGTGGGACCCCAAGGAACCACCCAAGGTGAGTAAGTAGGGACCCCACGGAGGACGGTGCAGTGTGAGAACACGACCGCGTGCTACGTACAATTCAATGGGAGAGTCGCGGTTGCAGTTTTAAAGTTAAAGGACCCTTCCCAGAGGATTACGAAGAAACCCTTTGGAACTTAGGTTGGAGAGCCACCCCACCCATGGATACCGAAGTACCAGAGTTACCTATCCCAGGGAAGCCGGGTGCATAGGGTTGAAGTGGCATCGGAAACCACCGTCGTTCTCAATGGAAGTCTTCAAAGAAATGCCACTGCTGGAAAGAAGAAAAGTGTCCGGTGGAACCCACGAGTGGATTCTTGATGGAAGGAACCTGAAAGCAGAGGGACAGAGTCTGGGACACTCAGGAGTGACCAGGGGCTCGGTAGACGAATGCCCACCGATGTCGGGTGCTTCAGGTGTGAAGATGGAGACTTTGACTCTACTGCTGCAGGGACCAGGAGATGTCGAAGTCGACCAGGAGCCGGATACGAGCTGTCCCACAAAGGATGTCGAGTGCTGAGGGGTCGGTGTCCGGCGGGAGCACCAACAAGCCTTGGCAACAGCAACCCACGAAGAAGGTCAAAGAAGGTTACGGTCTGGCCCAGCAAGGACCAGAGGACTCACCACAGCAAGGGGAGTCAGGGCCGGCCTGGAGCAACCAGGGGAGCCCAGGAAAAGCAGTGTTGTCCCTCAAGTGGACCCACAGGCCGAAGGCACAGGAGTCGCGAGGGGACCTCTAGCAGTTTCACAAAGACACAGCTTGCAGGGCACAGAGTGCGAGGAGGCCGGGGTCCTTTGTACAAAATGTGCGCAGAGGTTGGGCTCTCGACAGCCCAGTGCACGAAGTTGGGGAACACCAACAAGCATGTGCACTTGCAAAAGTACGCGGTGCACAGGGGTTTGGGTTATGCGGTCCCCACAAGGGATACTGGCCTCAAGCTTGGTGAGAGGGCAGCTTGACCTCAAGGAACATAGGAACCCACCTCCTTTGTTGCTGGAGTCTTCAGAGTCCGCAGGAGCTCAGGATCAGCAGACCGGTCAGTTGCGTTACGGTGCCTGCAAATGCAGGGGAGTGACTCCTTCACCCCAAGGGAGATACTTCAGTTGTCCTTGATGCTCCACAGGTCCTGCACGGAGCCTATAAGGTGCACGGGCACAGACGATGCTTTGGACAGAGAGGGAGACGAAGTCGGGCCCAATCGAAGTCCAGCGAAGTCCAGAGTGTCCAGACGGTTGAAGGTCAGTGGTTTCTTCTTCAGAATCTTGTCCATGTCGATTCTAGGGTCCTACAGCCAGGTAAGCCCTTTTGTACCCACAGGGGAGGGTCAGGACAGTGGGGAGGTTACTCCCATGTCCTTTGTCCAGTTTCGCGCCAGAGCAGGAGCCAACGGCTCCCAGAACTGGTTTGAGCTGGACTATGCACAGGGACACCAAATGTGCCCCTCGTGCAGACTTTCAGGCACTTTGGAAGTGCACCCACCCAGTTCCAATACACTAAATCCTGTCTGGGAGGTGGTCACAGCTCCCTGTGAGAGGATGCCTATTGTGCTGCCTTCCTCTGCTCGAGCTTGGCTCAGCAGCAGGAGGGCAGAAATGTGTCTCTGGTTGGCAGCAACTATTTTGTGCTGTCTGGGTCGAGAAGGCTGGTACCGGGAAGACCAGGGACCCCACGAAGCTTGCTTCTGAAGGGTGGAATCATGCCTCCCACACCAGTTACCGGTGTGGAGGTATAATTCCAAGGTGTTTGATACCAAACGCGACATGGTTTGTTGCAGCCGTTTTCGGGATAGCATTTTACGCGAGCATATAATGCAGCTCTACCTATATGTCTGGCTGCGTCACCGACAACCTGGGAGAATGGTCTCCGAAGGCTGCAGGGGTGCTCTGCTCATGCAGGGGCACCCTCTCACGTAAAACCCAGCATCCTGCCTTCAGGATTGTTAAGGCCTGCTATGGGGTGACTTAAAGGTCTTAAGTGTAGTGACCTATAGATATAGTAAACCTATATCTAAAGTAAGTGGTGCATGCACCATCTTACACAGGCTGCAATGGCAGGCCTGTAGTTCCATTTTGCATGGCCTCTCAGGGGTGGCATAATACATGCTTCAGCCCATGGGAGGCCTCTGGGGTACCTATGCCCTGGGTACATGTGTACCATATACTAGGGACTTATAAGGGTACCCCAGTATCCAATCTGGAGTGTACCTCAGTACATGACATGACATTTTAGAGAGAAAGCAGATAGACTGGGGTCCTGATTAGCAGGATCCCAGTCAGACTAGTCAAAAACAGTGTAACATCAAGCAAAAAGTGGGGGTAACCATAAGAAGCAGATCCTAGTTTCTTACACAACCCCCCCCCCAAACATAAGGAGATGAGACTAACCTTGCCCAGTTGAGTCTTCATTTTCTAAGTGGAAATATCTGGAGAGTCCATCTGCATTGGCATGGTTACTCCCAGGTCTATGTTCCACTGTATAGTCCATCCCCTGTAGGGAAGTGGACCACCTCAAATGTTTGGGGTTTTCACCCTTCATCTGTTTTAGCCATAAGAGGGGCTTATGATCTGTTTGAACAATGAAGTGAGTGCCAAACAAGTATGGCCTCAGCTTCTTCAGAGCCCAAACCACAGCAAAGGCTTCCCTCTCAATTGCTGACCAATGTTTCTCTCTGGGGGGTCAACCCTCTCCTAATAAAAGGTACTGGTTGATCCTGACCCCCTGCATTAAGTTGTGACAACACAGCCCCTACCACAACTAAGATGAATCTGTTTGGACGATGAATTGTTTGGAATAGTCAGGACTTTGCAGAATGGGAGCAGTGCACATGGCCTGCTTGAGATCATCAAATGCCTTCTGACAGCTAACTGTCCACTGAACTTTCTTGGGCATTCTCTTTGATGTAAGACCATTCAAGGGAGTCACTACAGGCCCATATCCTTTTACAAATCTTCTGTAGTACCCAGTCAGGCCCAAGAAAGCTCTGACCTGAGTCTGGGTAGTGGGAGCAACCCAGTCCATGGTAGTCTGGATTTTGCTCTGCAATGGTTGAACCTGGCCTCCAACCACAAGGTGGCCCAGGTGCACAACCTTACTCTGCCCTATCTGGCACTTGGTGGCCTTGATAGTGAGACCTGATTTCTGCAGAGCCTCCAAAACATTCTTCAGGTGGACCAGGTGATCCTCCCAGGTGGAACTAAAGACAGCTATATCATCAAGACATACTGCACTATAGGCTTCCAGACCTGTAAGGACTTTGTTCACCAACCTTTGGAATGTGACAGGGGCATTCTTCAAGCCAAAGGGCATCACAATAAATTGATAATGCCCACTAGGGGTTTAAAATGCTGTTTTTGGTTTGGCATCTTCAGCTAGTCTGATCTGCCAATATCCAGCAGTAAGGTCAAATATGCTCAAGAACTTGGCTGAGGCCAAAGTGTCAATGAGTTCATCTGCCCTAGGAATAGAGTGAGCATCAGTCCTAGTGACTGCATTGAGCCCCCTGTAGTCCACACAAAACCTCATTTCTCTTTTATCACCCTGGGTATGAGGTTTGGGTACCAGGACCACTGGACTAGCCCAAGGGCTATCTGAGGGTTCAATCACTCCCAATTCAAGCATCTTTTGGACCTCAGTCCTGATGCAATCTCTGACATGGTCAGGCTGCCTGTAAATCTTATTTTTAACACTTCATGGGAACACCAAGTGGTCTGACTAGGAGTCAAAGAAAACATGTGCCTGTATTGATTGAGGACCTTCCTACAATCAATCTGCTGTTGCTCAGTGAGGCTGCCTGCCAAGGCTACACCATCAACTGAGCCATCATCAGGGTTCTGTGAGAGGAGATCAGGGAGTGGGTCACTCTCTTCCTCCTGCCCCTCATCAGTAGCCATGAGCAAGCCCATGTCTGCCCTGTCCACATAGGGTTTGAGCCTGTTTACATGGAGCATCCTATGGGGGCTCCTGGGAGTTCCAAGGTCCACCAAGTAAGTGACCTCTCCTTTTTGCTCAATAATAGTATGGGGTCCACTCCACTTGTCTTGGAGAGCTGCTGGGGCCACGGGCTCCAACACCCAAACTTTCTGTCCTGGCTGATAAACAGTCAGTACAGCCTTTTGGTCATGCCAAGCTTTTTGCACTTCTTGACTTGCCTCAAGGTTTTTGCTGGCCTTCTTCATGTACTCAGCCATCCTGGAGCGGAGACCAAGTACATAGTCCACTATGTCTTGCTTGGGAGGTTTGAGAGGTAACTCCATCCCTCCTTCACCAAACACAATGGACCCCTAACTGGATGCCCAAACAAAAGTTCAAAAGGGCTGTAGCCAACCCCCTTTTGTGGGACCTCTCTGTAGGCAAAGAGAAGGCAGGGCAACAGGACATCCCAATTTCGCCTAAGCTTTCCTGGGAGGCCCATGATCATGCCCTTCAGGGTTTTGTTGAACCTTTCAACCAACCCATTGCATTGTGGGTGATAGGGTGTGGTGAATTTATAATTCACTCCACACCCCTTCCACATTACAGTAATGTAACTAGACATGAAGTTTGTACCTCTGTCAGTTAAGACCTCCTTAGGGAAACCCACTCTGGAAAAAATTCCCAGGAGGGCCCTGGCCACCACAGGGGCTGTTGTGGTTCTAAGGGGTATGGCCTCTGGATACCTAGTGGCATGGTCCACCACCACTAGAATATAACTGTGCCCAGATGCAGTTGGAGGGTTCATGGGACCAATTATGTCAATCCCAACCCTCTCAAAGGGAACCCCCACCACAGGTAGTGGTATGAGGGGGGCCTTTGTGGTACCACCTGACTTACCACTGGCTTGACAGGTGGTACATGAGCGACAAAACTCCTTGGTGTCTTCTGACATGTGAGGCCAGTGAAAGTGAGGGACAAGCCTGTCCCAAGTCTTACTTTGGCCTAGGTGTCCTGCTAAGGGAATGTCATGTGCCAAGGTGAGTAGGAAGCCCCTAAACTTCAGAGGTATGACCAACCTCCTGGTGGCACCAGGCCTGGGGTCTCTACCCTCTGAGTAAAGGAGTCCCTCATCCCAATAGATCCTGTGTGATCCACTGATACTCCCAGCAGCCTCAGCAGCAGCTTGCAGTCTGAGGGTTTCAAGAGAGGGGCATGTTTGCTGCTCCTGACTCAGTTCTGCCCTGGAAGGGCCCCCTGTTCCCAAGAACTCAACCTGGTCAGGTTCCAGTTCATCTGAGACAGTTCCTTCACAGGGACTGGGAGCATCTCCCTCAAGAGATTGATCCTCTCTCTGAGCCTGGGGGGGGAGACATAGCCTTACCCCTCCTGCTCCTTCTCTTGGAAGGCACCTGGTCCATTTTTTTCAGAATCCAGGGCCTGTTCAGTAGACATCAGTTTGGCCTGTGACCTGGTCACAGCAAACACATCTGCAGAGATGCCCAGCATTGCTGCATGAGTCCTTAATTCCACTTCAGGCTGAAGTTTCCAAATCATTGCCCAATAAGCATTCCACTGGAAGGTCTGAGCTAACCACAACTTTCTTTGGGCAAGTTACCCCTCCCCAGCTGAAATTAACAACTGCCAAGGAATGATCAGTCCTGTCATTGTTAGCATTGGTCACTTGGTACATCTCACCAAGTATGATCTGTTCAGGGTCCACAATATCTTTGGTCACCATGGTGACACTTGCACCTGTGTCTCTGTATGCCATGGCCTCCTTACCATTAATCAAAGGCTGCTGTCTGTATTTGCCCAGGTTACTGGGACTGACAAATAAGGTGGCAATACCCATGCCACCATCACAGACAAGTACAGCCTGAGCTGGAGTTCTGACTAAGCCAGAACCCATCTCAGAGCCCATGGTTAACCCTACTATTCCCTTGTTCCTTGTACTACCACTTGACACTGTACTAGGGGGAGCAGTTGCCTTAGGGGCAGTGGTGGTTGGAGTTGAATCCTTGGCCTTTGGACAATTGGCATCTTTTGTCCAATGGGTCTTTTCTTTACATAAGTAACACCAAGGTTTCTTTTTGCCTTTTCCTTTGTTGGATTGTGACTCCCCCCCAGAGGCAGGTTTTTGGGGCCCTGATGAAGACTTGTCATCTTTACCTTTGTCCCCACCCTTATCTGAAGTTTTAGCATCTTGCTTCTTTTGATCACCACCATGATTCTGGTTTCTCTGCTTCACCCTGGTTCTGACCCACCTATCTGCCTTCTTTCCCAATTCTTGGGAAGAAGTCAGATCAGAGTCAACCAGGTATTGATGCAACAACTGATTTTGGCAATTATTAAGAATCTGCTCCCTCATAATCTAATTGTATAATGCATTGAAATCATTCACTTTGCTGACAAGCACCCAGCCTTCCAGAGCCTTAATGGCACTATCCACAAAGTCTACCCAGTCCTGATTCTGTGCCTTCTGGGTGTCTCTGAACGTAATCCTATACTGTTCAGTGGTTAAGCCAAACACATCAATGAGAGCACTCTTCAGAACTGAGTAATTGTCAGCATCCTCTTATCTAACAGTGAGGAGCTTATCTCTACCTTTGTCAGCAAAGGAGAGCCACAAGATAGCTGCCCACTGTTCTTGAGGGACTCTCTGAACTTTATAGGCCCTCTCTAAAGCAGTTATCCATTTGTGGATGTCATCCCCAACAAGGTAGGGAGGGACAATCTTGCTCAGGTTCCTATTGTCAAAAGAATGTTCCTTAACTCTAGGGACACTGTTGCTGCCACCATGGGACTCTAGTCCCAATTTTTTTCTAACTTTCTGGACTTCTAGGGGCTCTTTATCCAGGGCCAATTGCTCTTGCCTGAGCCTAAGTTTAGCTGTCTCAAGTTCAAGAAATTGGTATTCCCTATCAAAAGAGTAGTCCCTCTTGCTAGATACAGAGGTCCCTACAGACTGTCCTGATTGATGTGACTCTGCAGAGGGAGATCTAGATCTCCTTGGTAAACTCTGCACTCTTCCAGGAGGGGTGAAGAGAGGGCCATCTTGACCTTCCTCCTCATCTCCTGGAAGATCTGAGTTGTCCAGGTGGGAACCATCTTGTTCCTCCTGGCCAGGGTTTGAATCTAGGTCATAAAAGGTGTCACCTCCTAACCTGTCCTCATTCCCTGCCCCACCCACTTTTTCCTGTTCATCTGACCCAGGGGTCTTCCTAAGGTCATCAAGAAGTAAGGCCTCTATGAGGCGGTGGGTGTTGGCTGTTCTCCCTGTCTTCAGCTTTTTAGAGGCACACAGGGCTTTCAATTCCTGGAATGAAAGCTCACTGTATTTAGAGGGCAGAGAGCCACTGGTATCTCCTTTAGAAGACATACTAAGTGTGGTGAGGTGTTGCACCTACCTAACATAGTGGGAACTAAACTCTCTGAGGTTGGAGAAAGGGTGTGCTAAACCCTTGACTTACCCAACCCTAAGTTCAGTATAACTTACTTATTCTAAGCTAGTATTATATGTACTTAGTACTTAGTGGTTTTCAGTTAATCAATACAAAGATTTATCTGGTAAAACAATGCAGGCTTGAATCCCAACTGCTGCACACCAATGTGAGAAGTTGGCCTGGTATATGATGTCCACTAATTAAAGTGGGCACCTTGCACCAGTCCAAACAACCCTTATGGTGATTTAAGAGGTCAAAGATAACCTTTGAAAGCTATCCAAGTGGTAGCTGTGGAGAGCACTCTTCAGGCTTAGTCTTGAAGGAAATTAAGCAGCTTGTTTCACCAGAATGCAATCTTATTGTATTGGTTAAATGAAAGGAGAACCACACAGTAGTTATAAAAATATATATTTATTATTATAACACACCTTAAATACCTCACAGTATCTGCTACACGCAGATAAACACAAAGCACACAATACTGTAGCACAGAAACAATCATACGTAGCACCAATACACAGTGGGCCACCAGGGGAGACCAAACCATATACTAAAATAGTGGTATAAGAACCACGACTCGAGTCAAGACAGAGTCTAGAGGACATAGAATCGCTGGGACCCCAAGGAACCACCCAAGGTGAGTAAGTAGGAACCCCACGGAGGACGGGTGCAGTGTGAGAACACGACTGCGTGCTACGTACAATTCAATGGGAGAGTCGCGGTTGCAGTTTTAAAGTTTAAGGACCCTTCCCAGTGGATTACGAAGAAACCCTTTGGAACTTAGAAGGTTGGAGAGCCACCCCACCCGTGGATACTGAAGTACCAGAGGTACCTATCCCAGGGAAGCCGTGTGCATAGGGTTGAAGTGGCGTCGGAAACCGCCGTCGTTCTCAATGGAAGTCTTGAAAGAAATGCCACTGCTGGAAAGAAGAAAAGTGTCCGGTGGAACCCACAAGTGGAATCTTGATGGAAGGAACCTGAAAGCAGAGGGGACAGAGTCTGGGTCACTCAGGAGTGACCAGGGGCTTGGTAGGCGAATGCCCACCGATGTTGGGTGCTTCAGGTGTGAAAATAGAGAACTTGACTCTACAGCTGCAGGGACCAGGAGATGCCGAGGATGACCACGAGCCGGATACAAGCTGTCCCACGAAGGATGTCGCGTGCTGAGGGGTCGGTGTCCGGCGGGAGCACCAACAAGCCTTGGCAACAGCAACCCATGAAGAAGGTCAAAGAAGGTTACGGTCTGGCCCAGCAAGGACCAGAGGACTCACCATAGCAAGGGGAGTCAGGGCCGGCCTGGAGCAACCAGGGGACCCCAAGAAAAGCAGTGTTGTCCCTCAAGTGGACCCACAGGCCGAAGGCACAGGAGTCGCGAGGGGACCTCTAGCAATTTCACAAAGACACAGCTTGCAAGGCACAGAGTGCAAGGAGGCCAGAGTCCTTTGTACCAAATGTGCATAGAGGTTAGGGCTATCGACAGCCCAATGCACGAAGTTGGGGAACACCAACAAGCATTTTCACTTGCAAAAGTACACAGTGCACAGGGGTTCAGGTTATATGGTCACCACGAGGGATACTGGCCTCAAACTTGGTGATAAGGCAGCTCAATCTCAACGAACATAGGAACCCACCTCCTGTGTTACTGGAGTCTACGGAGTCCGCAGGAGCTCAGGATCAGCAGACTGTTCAGTTGTGTTACGGTGCCTGCAAATGCAGGGGAGTGACTCCTTCACCCCAAGGGAGATACTTCAGTTGTCCTTGATGCTCCATAGGTCCTGCATGGAGCCTGTATGGTGCACAGGCACAGACGATGCTTTGGACGGAGAGGGAGATGAAGTCGGGCCCAGTCAAAGTCCAGCGAAGTCCAGAGTGTCCAGACGGTCGAAGGTCAGTGGTTTCTTGTTCAGAATCTTGTCCACGTTGAATCTAGGGTCCTACAGCCAGGTAAGCCCTTTTGTACCCACGGGAGAGGGTTGGACAGATTCAGGGGACCCTCCCAGGGGAGGGTCAGGACAGTGGGGAGTTTACTCCCATGTCCTTTGTCCAGTTTCGTACCAGAGCAGGAGCCAACGGCTCCAAGAACTGGTTTGAGCTGGACTATGCACAGGGACACCAAAGGTGCCCCTCGTGCAGACTTTCAGGTACTTTGGAAGTGCACCCACACAGTTCCAATACACTAAATCCTATCTGGGAGGTGGTCACACCTCCCTGTGACAGGATGCCTATTGTGCTGCCTTCCTCTGCTCGAGCTGGGCTCAGCAGCTGGAGGGCAGAAATGTGTCTCTGGTTAGCAGCAACCATTTTGTGCTGTCCGGGTCGAGAAGGCTGGTACCGGGAAGACCAGGGAACCCACGAAGCTTGCTTCTGAAAGGTGGAATCATACCTCCCACACTGGTTAACGGTGTGGAGGTATGATTCCAAGGTGTTTGATACCAAACATGACATGGTTTGTTGCAGCCGTTTTCGAGATAGCATTTTACGCGAGCATATAATGCACCTCTACCTATATATCTGGCTGCGTCACCGATAACCCGGGAGAATGGTCTCCAATGGCTGCAGGGGTGCTCTGCTCATGCAGGGGCACCCTCTCACATAAAACCCAGCACCCTGCCTTCAGGATTGTTAAGGCCTGCTATGGGGGTGACTTATAGGTTTTAAGTGTAGTGACCTATAGATATAGTAAACCTATATCTAAAGTAAGTGGTGCATGCACCATCTTACACAGGCTGCAATGGCAGGCCTGTAGTTCCATTTTACATGGCCTCTCAGGGGTGGCATAATACATGCTTCAGCCCACCGGAGGCCTCTGGGGTACTTATTCCCTGGGTACATGTGTACCATATACTAGGGACTGACAAGGGTACTCCAGTATCCAATCTGGAGTGTACCTCAGTACATGACATGACATTTTAGGGAGAAAGCAGATAGACTGGGGTCCTGATTAGCAGGATCCCAGTCAGACTAGTCAAACTCAGTGTAACATCAAGCAAAAAGTGGGGGTAACCATAAGAAGCAGATCCTACTTTCCTACAAACAGTCCAGCCCGAACTGCCAAGCTAGGTCTTCCCTGAACCAAAAACAAGCATCCTGGGATCGGTTTTGGGGTAACACCCCTCATCAGCCAGGATAGCTTGAATCCAGTAGCAAGGTGAGCAAGGGACCCACGTCTGGGCATACCCTGACAACTTAGGGCGAACAAAGCAAACACAAGGAGATGATGGACGGAGCACTGAAACTTTTCAGGCACTCACCCCCAGTCACAGATCTGGGTTGAATCCATCATCGTTCCTTAGCTCACTTCGCCGCCCCAGTTCAGACCCAGCCATATGTAAATCAGTCTTGACCCTGTTCCTCATGAGAACAGTCCAGCCCGAACTGCCAAGCCAGGTCTTCCCTGGACCGGAAACAAGCATCCTGGGACCGGTTTCGTGGTACCGCCCCTCATTAGCCAGGCTAGCTTGAATCCAGTGGCAAAGTGAGCAAGAGACCCACGTCTGGGCATTCCCTGCCAACTTAGGGCTAACAAAGCAAACACAAGGAGATGATGGACGGAGCGCTAAAACTTTTCAGACACTCACCCCCAGTCACAGATCTGGGCTGAACCCTTCTCACACTTTTCGCTGGTCAGAAATGGCTCCCTCTGCAGCAGGTTCAGACCCCTGTCACACGTGTCACTACTGAGAGATGCAGCTCTCTGCAGCAGTACTGACTGCCTGAGTGCATGCCACAGATGTCCCTAGAAAGAGGTACAGCCATCTGCAGCAGGCACTGAGCCCCTGTCATCAATGTCACTAGTGAGAGATTCAGCCCTCTGCAGCAGGTACTGTGTCCCTGTCACAGTTGTCACTGGCAAGAGTTGGTGCCCACTGCAGGAGATAGAGTGCCTGCCATAGATATCTCTACAAAGACATGGTGCCCACTGAAGCAGGTGCTGAGCCCCTGTCAGTGATGTCACTATTGAGGGATGCAGCCCTCTGCAGCAGGTACTGAGCCCTGTAATTCATGTCACTAGTAAGAGATGGCGCCCTCTGCAGCAGGTATTGAAACCCTTTCACCAATGTCACTAGTGAGAGGTGCAGCCCTCTACAGCAAGTACTGTGCCCTTGTCACCAATGTCACTAGTGAGAGATGCAGCCCTCTACAGCAAGTACTGTGCCATTGTCACCAATGTCACTAGTGAGAGATGCAGCCCTCTACAGCAAGTAATGTGCCATTGTCACTAATGTCACTAGTGAGAGATACAGCCCTCTACAGCAAGTACTGTGCCATTGTCACTAATGTCACTAGTGTGAGACGCAGCCCTCTACAGCAAGTACTCTGCCCCTGTCATCAATGTCACTAGTGCGAGACTCAGCCCTCTACAGCAGGTACTGTCCCCCTTGTCACCAATGTCACTAGTGAGAGATGCAGCCCTCTGCAGCAGGCACTGAGCCCCTGTAATCGATGTCACTAGTGAGAGATTCATCCCTCTGCAGCAGGTACTGTGTCCCTGTCACAGTTGTCACTGGTAAGAGATGGTGCCCACTGCAGGAGGTAGAGTGCCTGCCATAGATATCTCTACAAAGACATGGTGCCCACTGAAGCAGGTACTGACCCCCTGTCATTGATGTCACTATTGAGGGATGCAACCCTCTGCAGCAGGTACTGAGCCCTGTAATTCATGTCACTAGTAAGAGATGGCGCCCTCTGCAGCAGGTATTGAAACACTTTCACCAATGTCACTAGTGAGAGGTGCAGCCCTCTACAGCAGGTACTGTGCCCCAGGCACCAATGTCACTAGTGAGAGATGCAGCCCTCTACAGCAAGTACTGTGCCCTTGTCACCAATGTCACTAGTGAGAGATGCAGCCCTCTACAGCAAGTAATGTGCCATTGTCACTAATGTCACTAGTGAGAGATGCAGCCCTCTACAGCAAGTACTGTGCCATTGTCACTAATGTCACTAGTGTGAGACGCAGCCCTCTACAGCAAGTACTCTGCCCCTGTCATCAATGTCACTAGTGCGAGACTCAGCCCTCTACAGCAGGTACTGTCCCCCTTGTCACCAATGTCACTAGTGAGAGATGCAGCCCTCTGCAGCAGGTACGGAGCCTGTGTAATCGATGTCACTAGTGAGAGATTCATCCCTCTGCAGCAGGTACTGTGTCCCTGTCACAGTTGTCACTGGTAAGAGATGGTGCCCACTGCAGGAGGTAGAGTGCCTGCCATAGATATCTCTACAAAGACATGGTGCCCACTGAAGCAGGTACTGACCCCCTGTCATTGATGTCACTATTGAGGGATGCAACCCTCTGCAGCAGGTACTGAGCCCCTGTCATTGATGCCACTAGTAAGAGATGGCGCCCTCTGCAGCAGGTATTGAAACCCTGTCACCAATGTCACTAGTGAGAGACGCAGCCCTCTACAGCAGGTACTGTGCCCCAGGCACCAATGTCACTAGTGCGAGACGCAGCCCTCTACAGCAGGTAATGTGCCCCTGTCACCAATGTCACTAGTGAGAGCTGCAGCTCTCTACAGCAAGTACTGAGCCCCTTTCATCGATGGCACTAGTGAGAGATGGTGCCTCTGCAGCAGATACTGAGTGCCTGTCATCGATGTCACTAGTGAGAAATGCAGCCCTCTCCAGCAGGTACTGAGCACCTATCATCGATGTCACTAGTGAGAAATGCAGCCCTCTCCAGCAGGTACTGAGCCCCTATCATCAATGTCACTAGTAAGAGATGCAGCCCTCTCCAGTAGGTACTGAGCCCCTGTCACAGTTGTCACTGGTAAGAGATGATGCCCTCTCCAGTAGGTACTGAGCCCGTCACAGTTGTCACTGGTAAGAGATGATGCCCTCTCCAGTAGGTACTGAGCCCCTGTCACAGTTGTCACTGGTAAGAGATGATGCCCTCTCCAGTAGGTACTGAGCTCCTGTCACACTTGTCAATTTTAAAAATGCATGTTCCTTCCTGAAACATGTACAGAACCGTTCTCACAGATGCCACTAGTAAGGAATGGCGCCCTCTGCAGCAGGTACAGAGCCTCTTTAGCAACTACTGCAAGGCGCGCCTCCCTCTGGAGTAAACATAGAGACTGTGACAGGCCTCATTGACAAGAAGTGACCACAGCCCTCTGCAGCAGATACTGAGCCCGTGACACACTTGTCACTGGTAAGAGACGGCACCCTCTGCAGAAGGTACTGAGTCTCAGTCAGAAATGCCACTGTTAAGAGGTGAACACCCCTCCACCCCCCCCCCTCCCCCCAGCAGGTAAAAATCCCCAATCACAGATGTAACTATTGAGGGATGAACGCCTATCCCTGTCGCAGACGACACTGGAGAGAGCTGAACACACGCCTGGAGGCAGGTACAGAGCCCCCGTCCCACATGTCACTGGTAAAAGACGCCCCCCTCTGCAGCAGGTACAGAGACCCTGTTACAAATATCACCGGATACATGTAACACCCCTGCCTGCCTGTACCAGGTACAGAGTCCCTGTCACATATGCCACGGGTGAGAGATGACCACCGCCCTCTGTACCAGGTACTATATCCTTGTCACAGAAGGTACTGGAGAGAGGGTAGACACCTCCCTGAAGCGGGCAGGGTGCCCCTGTCCCGCATGTCACTGGTAAGAGACGCAGCACTCCGTAGCAGGTACAGAGTCCCTGTCACATATGCCCACCACCCTCTCTAGCAGGTACTATACCCTTGTCACAGCTGGTACTGGAGGGAGGGTACACCCCTCCGTGAAGCAGGTACAGAGCCCCTGTCGCAGATGTCACTGTTGAGGTAAGAGCACCGCCCACGGCAGAAGGTACTGAACCGGTTCTGGAGCCCGGTGTGCCGTGCACTGACAGCATCTTCGGGGTCGCTTACCTGGAAGGGGGAAGCACCTCTGATGTCAGCCAGAAGGAGAAGAGAAGCAGGCAGGTGCAGACGAGGATGAGGAGAGTGAACACCTTCATCCCTCGCGTCTCCATGCCTCGGGGCTGCCTGAGATGCCTCTCAGAGCCGGGGCCGTGGGGGGAAGCAGCCGGGAGTGCGGCGGCCGGAGCAGCGCGCGCCGTGTTTGCCACCGACCTCCATCTACCACTGCTCCCTCCTCTCCATCACTTCCTCTCCTGCCCCGCCCCCACCCCCGCCAGGAGTCCGCTCCCCGTCTGGGTCTGTCTGTGATGAGGAGGCAGTCTGAGCACGCCCCCGGGCCCTGACAGCCCCGGTTTTTACCGCTCGGTAACTCCTTCTGTCTGGATACCGCCCCTCCTCCTGACACCGACGGGGACTCTCCGCACCCCCCTCCCCTCCGTCACCAGCACATCTGGTCTATAGTCACAAATTGTCCTCTCTCGAGGACGGGGCGAGGTTTCAATTAGGAGGGATATGAGTTGTATGTAAGACAAGATGTAAAACAAATGTGTGTCCTTGTCATCGTACATAGTTACTACCACCGAGGTGTTGTCTAACGGTGATTTCCACTTCAAGGCGCTGCGCTCAGCTCATTCCCTCAGCTGAACTCTGGGGCTCCCGTAGTCTTCATACGAGGCCCCGACTTGCTTACAGCAAACAGGGGATTTCATATTCGGGTTGCGCAATAATGCCAGAGTACACGACAGATGTGCGCCAAAACATCCCGCTACTTAGGACTCTATAATGTAGGTCGTTGCGAGCGTGGGGGGCGTGGTCCTGAGGCAGAGGTGGTATCTTGCTGCCAGTCTCGCCGCTTCCCCTTTCCCTGGAGAGCGGAGGCGGCCCCTCCGTACAGCATTAAAACGGCGCCTCTGCCTTATCTCGGCGCAGCTTCCCCAGTCCGGCTCCGCCCTCCCCCCCCCCCCCATCGGAAGAGCATTATCGACTGTCTGCCACAGGCCCTGTGATCAGCGTGACCGATGGCAGTCATATTTACATTAAACGCCGCCGATAACCTCCCCTGGAGCTTTCGAGCTACAGTGTCAAATTAACTCAAAACGCCCCTCATCTCCCGGCCCCAGGTGGCTCGTGCGGAAGTGCATGGTTGAAGCTTTACAATGCACGATTGCTTTCCCAGTACCTTGCTTTTATCTGCTACATACTGACCGCAGGAATACTGCAGACACCGACTCGGAGGGCTGGGTAGATGCCTGCAGCTTTATGTTGTTTCCTTTGAACCCAGAAGGAAAAACCCAACAGGAATTTCTAGTGATGGAAATTGAAAAACAATTCCGTGCTCATGTGACCCACAAATATGGAAAGAGAGACGTGATTTGGTGGGTAGAGAGGACGATTTAATATCGATTTAATATACTCAAAATAACCGCGTGTCTGCATATATTACCACATGGGTAATATAGTTGCTACAAATATCTGTTTGTAATTTCAGGGCATAGGGATGCTGAAATAGCTCAGTGGGTTAACTTGCCTGTTGTAGAAAATTGCGTGTAACCTGAAGGGCACAGTTCTGTGTAAGTTAGACCTGTGGGCTAATGCATTTGTTTCAGAGATCCCTATGTGCCTGGTGCGAACAGCTGCATGTAACCTTTAAGACAAACGGTACAGAGCAAGAATATCGATATATAGTATAAATATCGACCTACAGAAATATCGAGGGAAAAATATCGTGGGTAAGAAATATCGATGTAAAAAATATCGTGGTAAAGAATATCGATTGTTAGGTAATTAATATCGATTGCAAAAATATCGAAGTGTTAAATATCGTTTACAAAAATATAGTTGTTAAAAATATCGATTCATTATTAATGTTATGTATTTTAGTATTTTGTATGAGAATTGTTTGTATTTTTATTATATGTGTTAACATTTTAGCAGTTAATATTTTTTTTAACTAGAATTTTGCGTTTTAGTTCCGTAGCGGGTTGTGGGTTTATAGGGGAATAGGGTGGGAAGTAATTTATTTATATAGATTTTATTTATTATTTATAGTAGTTAATACATTTTTTTTAATTGAATTTTGCGTTTTTAGTTCCGTAGCGGGTTATGGGTTTATAGGGGAATAGGGTGGGAAGTAATTTAATTATATGAAATTTATTTAATAATTTATATTTATTCATAATTGTATAATTGTGATGTTATAGAGTTATAAATGTGTAAATTAATTTATTAATAATTGTTTGATAATTAGTTGTTAATTATTTTAAATCAATTAATAAATAATTAATTATGTTAATTGTTTAATTAATTTTAGGTGTGTGTTGTGGTTTTTATAGGTGTAAATGGTGGGAAGTAATTTATTTTTTATTGATGATTTATTAATTATTTGTTAAATAATTTGCATTAATTAATTTGTTAATTAATTTGCATTAATTCATTTGTTAATTAATTTGAATTAATTAATTAGTAATTATTAATTGTAATTGTGTAATTAATTTTAGATGTGTGTTGTGGATATTATAGTGTTAAACAATGTGTAATTAATGAATGTTTTTTTTTTTAAATATTAATATATTTAAATTTAAATTTCAATATTAATTATGTTAATAATGGAAATAATATTTAATAAAAATGTAGATGTTTATTTTTTATTGGTGTGGTATCCAGCACTTTCCCTACTGTTGCACTCACTGGAGTGGGAATAGTAATTTTTACCCCTTTGCTATCCAACACTTTCCCTACTGTTCCACTCACTGGAGTGGGAATAGTAATTTTTTCCCCTCCGCTATCCAACACTTTCCCTGCTTTTGCACTCACTGGAGTGGGAATAGTAATTTTTACCCCTCCGCTATCCAGCACTTTCCCTGCTTTTGCACTCACTGGAGTGGGAATAGTAATTTTTACCCCTCTGCTATCCAACATTTTCCCTACTGTTGTATTTATAGTGTTGCAAAATGTATTTTTAATATTTCTTTTAATAGTTTAATGTGTTAATTAATTATAGAATGTTTTATTTTAAATTATTCATATATGTATATATTTTATTTTTATATAATTTAAAAAGTTTATAAATTAAGTAAAGATAATAGTTAATAAAATGTTTTTAAGTAAATATATGTATTTGTACACATTTTTGTGTGTTTATATTTTATTTAATTAAGTTTATTTGTTATATTTAGTTAAAATATATATTAAATGTAATATATTTTGTTAAAAATATTAATATTATTTAATATATTTTATTTAAGTTATATAACTTTTTAAAATCAATATTTTTACATCTATTTTTTTACTTCGATATTTTTGTATCAATATTATTGTACTTACCTGTTTAAGTATAGGGAGTCGATATTTTTGTATTCGATATTTTTACCACGATATTTTTGTAAACTATATTTTTTACATCGATATTTAATCAGGGAACCAAGACAAACATATGAATTCACAGTGGATTTTCACTCACTCTTTCTTGTTCCCAACCTGGTGCCCCAGTAGAGCAATCCATATACTCAAAGGATCTGCATTTTCACAGGACAAAATCCTGGTGGATGTACTCAGTCTTTCATCTTTCCAAAGTCAATAAAATGAGTATCATTGAGTTGGGTAACAATAAAAATGTTTCCTTTGTTTGCCAACTTGGGAAGCAATAAGCAGAGCTTTTTTGTGGAAGAAAGTTGATGCCAGCACTGCATGAATCAGTTGCTCTTCTGTAGCGTTTGCATAAATAGAACAAGCATTTGCAATGCAATAGGTCTCGCATTCACGCGAGTTTGAGCTATTGCCATTGTAAATGACAATGCCTTTTATTTATGTTTTTGGTTTTAAAACATAAATAAAAGGCATTGTCATTTACAATACTAATAGCTTAAACTTTTGAAAATGCGAGACCTACTGAATTGCAAAAAAGGGCCTTCTCGACCGCATGTTAGATTGAGCATAAATATCAGAGGAAGAGACCGGCCTGGGACGTCTTCAAAGTAGTGATAAATAGTGCAGTGAAGATGTGTAAGTGTTGTAAATTACACAGACACAAAGGGGCCGATTCCAATTCAGGCCGGAAATCTCTCCGACCGAGCCGGACCCGGAGAGATTTCCGACCGAATCGGACCCTAGCAGTCTGACCGAACGAGTACGATGTGCACGCATGCTATCGGACTCGATTCGGTCGCGGGCTCCCATTGACTCAATGGGTGTGAGATGAACAAGGGCGCCCCCTACAGCGGGTACGCGTCGAAGCGGGTCGCGCCGTACATTCACAGGTAGGGGGGACCCATGGGCCCCCCCTGTGTGCGACTCGCGCGGCTACTCGTACAGGGGGGTCCGACTCGGACCCCCAAAGTGCGGCTCCGACTGCTCTTTTGAGCCGGACGGCGCGAGTCGGTCGGACTGCTCGAGGCGCGCATCGTACTTACCCGGCCGGGGAACGTCTCCATTGCACAGTGCGAGTCGTGTCCGTGCGAGTCGGTCGGAGCAGTCGGCTTTCGCGAACGAGTCGGTCGGTGCGGTTGGGTCTCGCGAACGAGTCGGTCGAAGATTTCGCATCGTACTGGCTCGCCCGGACGCACGTACGAATCGGTCGGGAAACAGGGCTCCGAATCGGATCCGGTAAAGCCGAATCTGATTCGGAGCCCTACCGGCCGAGATCGGAATCGGCCCCAAAGTGTGAAGTGAGAGTTACATATGATCCGAGCAATAAACACTAACAAAGCGCTCCAACACCTTTCGCACTGTGATTACACTGTCGCGACTCGGGGGAAGAGCGGGAGGGGGGGCTATTTCCTGCCCTCTCCGTGATTTGAGTGTGCAGTGTGACATTGCGTAATGTCATTGCTATCTTTGGCCTAATAAACACTCCAGCTGTAGTAGGGCCCTGGCTTCACCTCCTGGTGCAGGGTGGGCTGTGCTCTATAGCACGCATGGAGGGAGGAAGGGATAATCTCGGCTGCAGCTGTGGCCTCGTACAGTGCCCATGCTATTACTAGAGAGCGAGAGGCGCAGAGGTGGTGGTGGCGGTATTGGTGATGGTATGGTGGTATTCGTATTGGTGGTGGTGGTATTGGTGGTGGTGGTATTGGTGGTGGTGGTACTGGTAGTGGTAGTGGTACTGGTAGTGGTGGCGGTGGAACTGGTGGTAATGGTACTGGTGGTACTGGTGGTAGTGGTACTGGTGGTACTGGTACTGGTGGAAATGGTACTGGTTGTGGTATTGGTGGTGGTGGTATTGGTGGTGGTACTGGTGGTATTGGTGGTGGTACTGGTACTCTTGGTGGTACTGGTACTGGTGGTGGTATGGTACTGGTGGTATTGGTGGTGGTAATGGTGGTACTGGTACTGGTGGTGGTACTGGTGGTTATGGTACTGGTGGTGGTATTGGTACTGGTGGAGGTGGTGGTACTGGTACTGGTGGTGGTATTGGTACTGGTGGTGGTGGTGGTACTGGTGGTGGTACTGTTGTTAGTGGTGGTACTGGTGGTGGTGGTACTGGGGTGGTGGTGGTACTGGTGTTGGTGGTACTGGTGGTGGTGGTACTGGTGGTGATGGTACTGGTGGTGGTGGTGGTGGTACTGGTGGTGATACTGGTGGTGGTGGTACTGGTGGTGGTGGTACTGGTGGTGCTACTGGTGGTGCTACTGGTGGTGGTGGTACTGTTGGCGGTGGTGGTGGTGGTACTGGTGGTGGTGGTAGTAATACTGCTGGTGGTGGTGGTGGTAGTACTGGTGGTTATGGTATTGGTGGTGGTGGTACTGGTACTGGTGGAGGTACTGGTGGTGGTGGTACTGGTGGTGATACTGGTGGTACTGGTGGGGGTGGTGCTACTGGTGGTGGTAGTGCTACTGGTGGTGGTGGTCCTGGAGGTACTGGTACTGGTGGTGGTGGTACTGATGGTGGTACTGGTGATGGTACTGGTGGTGGTACTGGTGATACTGGTGGTACTGGTGGTGGTAGTGTTAGTGGTGGTGGTACTGGTGGTGGTGCTGGTGGTGGCACCGGTGGTGGTACTGGTAGTGGAACTGGAGGTGGTGGTGCTGGTACTGGTGGTAGAGGTGGTGCTGGTACTGGTGGTGGTGGTGGTACTGGTGGTGGTACTGGTGGTATTGGTGGTACTAGTACTGGTGGTGGTACTGGTGGTATTGGTGGTGGTACTGGTAGTGCTGGTGATGGTGGTACTGGTACTGGTGGTGGTGGTACTGGTGGTGGTACTAGTGGTGGTACTGGTGGTGGTACTAGTGGTGGTACTGGTGGTGGTGCTGGTGGTACTGGTGGTGGTACTGGTGGTGGTGGTACAGGTGGTGGTACTGGTGGTGGTGGTACTGGTAGTGGTACTGGTGGTGGTGGTACTGGTGGTGGTGGTACTGGTAATGGTGGTGGTGGTGGTACTGGTGGTGGTACTGGTGGTGGTGGTGGTACTGGTGGTGGTACTGGTTGTACTGGTGGTGGTAATGGTGGTGGTGGTACTGCTGGTACTGGTACTGGTGGTACTGGTGGTGGTACTGGTGGTAGTACTGGTGGTGGTAGTACTGGTGGTGGTGGTGGTACTGGTGGTGATGGTACTGGTGGTGGTGGTACTGGTGATGGGACTGGTTGTGGTGGTACTGGTGGTACTGGTGGTGGTGGTACTGGTGGTGATACTGGTGATGGTACTGGTGGTGGTAGTGGTGGTGGTGGTACTGCTGGTACCAGTACTGGTGGTACTGGTGGTAGTACTGGTGGTGGTGGTGGTACTGGTGGTGGTGGTACTGGTGGTGGTACTGGTGGTGGTGGTACTAGTGGTGGTACTGGTGGTGGTGGTACTGGTGGTACTGGTACTGGTGGTGGTGGTACTGGTGGTGATACTGGTGATGGTATTGGTGATACTGGTGGTACTGGTGGTGGTAGTGGTGGTGGTACTGGTGGTGGTACTGGTGGTACTGGTGGTGGTGGTACTGGTGGTGGTACTGGTGGTGGTGGTACTGGTGGTGGTACTGGTGGTACTGGTGGTGGTACTGGTGGTACTGGCAGTGGTGGTGGTACTGGTGGTGGAGGTACTGGTGGTGGTACTGGTGGTGTTGGTGGTACTGGTGGTGGTGGTCCTGGTGGTGGTGGTACTGGTGGTGGTATTGGTGGTGGTGGTACTGGTGGTGGTGGTATTGTTGGTGGGGTACTGGTGATGGTACTGGTGGTATTGGTGGTGGTACTGGTGGTACTGGTGGTGGTACTGGTGGTATTGGTGGTGGTACTGGTACTGGTGGTATTGGTGGTACTGGTGGTATTGTTGGTGGTACTGGTGGTACTGGTACTGGTGGTACTCGTTCTGGTAGTACTGGTGGTACTGGTAGTACTGGTACTTATGGTACTGGTGGTACTGGTGGTGGTGGTACCGGTACTGGTGGTACTGGTGGTGGTGGTACTGGTGGTGGTATTGGTGGTGGTGGTACTGGTGGTGGTGGTACTGGTGGTACTGGTTGTGGCGGTGGTAATACTGGTACTGGTGGTGGTGGTACTGGTGGTAGTGGTGGTGGTACTGGTGGTGGTGGTGATAGTACTGGTGGTGGTGGTACTAGTGGTGGTGGTACTGGTGGTGGTGGTACTGGTGGTGGTGGTACTGGTGGCGGTACTGGTGGTGTTGGTGGTGCTGGTGGTGGTGGTGGTACTGGTGGTGGTGGTACTGGTGGTGGTACTGGTGGTGGTACTGGTGGTGGTGGTACTGGTGGTACTGGTGGTACTGGTGGTGGTGGTATTGGTGGTGGTACTGATGGTGGTGGTACTGGCGGCGGTGGTACTGGTGGTACTGGTGATACTGGTGGTACTGGTGGTGGTAGTGGTGGTGGTGATACTGGTGGTGGAGGTGCTGGTGGTGGTACTGGTGGTGTTACTGGTGGTGGTGGTGGTTGTATTGGTGGTGGTGGTACTGGTGGTGGTACTGGTGGTGGTACTGGTGGTGTTACTGGTGGTGGTGGTGGTTGTATTGGTGGTGGTGGTACTGGTGGTGGAGGTGCTGGTGGTGGTACTGGTGGTGTTACTGGTGGTGCTGGTGGTTGTATTGGTGGTGGTGGTACTGGTGGTGGTGGTACTAGTGGTGGTGGTGGGGGTACTGGTGGTGGTGGCTGTACTGGTGGGGGTGGTAGTGGTGGCGGTACTGGTGGTGGTAGTGGTGGTACTGGTGGTGGTACTGGTGGTGGTAGTGGTGGTACTGGTGGTGGTAGTGGTGGTACTGGTGGTGGTGGTACTGGTGGTGATGGTGGTACTGGTGGGGGTGGTACTAGTGGTCCTGGTGGTGGTGGCACTGGTGGTGGTGGTACTGGTGGTGGTGGTACTGGTGGTTCTGGTAATGGTGGTGTACTGGTAGTACTGGTGATACTGGTGGTACTGGTGGTGGTACTGGTTGTGGTGGTGGTACTGTTGGTGGTACTGGTGCTGGTACTAGTGGTGATGGTGGTACTGGTGGTGGTGGTGGTGGTACTGGTGGTGGTGGTACTGGTGGTGGTACTGGCAGTGGTGTACTGGTGGTGGTACTGGTGGTGGTGGTACTGGTGGTGGTGGTACAGGTGGTGGTGGTACTTGTGGTGGTGGTGGTTGTACTGGTGGTGGTGGTACTGGTGGTGGTGGTACTGGTGGTGGTGGCACTGTTGGTGGTGGTGGTACTGGTGGTGGTACTGGTGGTACTGGTGGTACTGGTGGTGGTGGTACTGGTGGTACTGGTGGTGGTGGTGGTACTGGTGGTGGTACTGGTGGTACTGGTGGTGGTGGTGGTACTGGTGGTGGTGGTACTGGTGGTGGTGGTACTGGTGGAGGTGGTGGTACTGGTGGTGGTACTGGTGATGGTACTGGTGGTGATACTAGAGGTAATGGTGGTGGTACTGGTGGTGGTACTGGTGATGGTACTGGTGGTGGTACTGGTACTGGTGGTGGTGGTGGTGGTACTAGTGGTGGTGGTACTGGTGGTGGTGGTACTGGTGGTGGTGGTACTGGTGGTGGTACTGGTACTGGTGGTGGTGGTACTGGTGGTGGTGGTACTGGTGGTGGTACTGGTGGTACTGGTGGTACTTGTGGTGGTGGTACTGGTGGTGGTGGTGGTACTGGTGGTGGTGGTACTGGTGGTAGTGGTACTGGTGGTA
Source organism: Calotriton arnoldi (assembly GCA_963921515.1). Lineage (NCBI taxonomy): Eukaryota > Metazoa > Chordata > Amphibia > Caudata > Salamandridae > Calotriton > Calotriton arnoldi. The sequence goes on along the minus strand of CAWUFW010005361.1, from coordinate 123,869 downwards.
TTGGTGATGGTGGTGGTACTGGTGGTACTGGTACTGGTGGTTGTGGTACTGGTGGTACTGGTGGTGGTGGTACTTGTGTTGGTGGTATTGGTGGTGGTACTGGTAGTGGTACTGGTGGTGGTGGTGGTACTGGTGGTGGTGGTACTGGTGGTGGTGGTGGTACTGGTACTGGTGGTGGTGTTACTGCTGGTGATGGTACTGGTGGTGGTACTCATGGTGGGTAGTACTGGTGGTGGTGGCACTGGTGGTGGTGGTACTGGTGGTGGAACATAAAACCCGGAATATAGGAATAAGGACCTAACCATGGGAGAAAATGATGCTTCCACTATTATGAAGTAGAAAAACCAACTATCTAGAAGGAAAAATTTCCTTCTAGAGTCCCCTCACCCACCAGGGTTTCCCCTTAGGGGCATGCTTCATCATAGGGGTCCTCTCAATCCGCTGCGGATTGAGGCGTGCTACAATTTGCGAAAAATACGTAGGAGCACTTATTTGGAAAAAATATGTAGTGCAGTGTTGTGGAGTGGGAAAAAGGTGAGTTAAAAATACCTAACTAGTGGGCCAATACTTTATTCCTGCTCCTAGTTGGTATGTTTAAAAACTGGTGGTGGTACTGGTGGTGTTACTGGTGGTGGTGATGGTACTGGTGGTGGTACTGGTTGTACTGGTGGTGGTAATGGTGGTGGTGGTACTACTGGTACTGGTGGTACTGGTGGTACTGGTGGTAGTACTGGTGGTGGTAGTACTGGTGGTGGTGGTGGTACTGGTGGTGATGGTACTGGTGGTGGTGGTACTGGTGGTGGGACTGGTTGTGGTGGTACTGGTGGTACTGGTGGTGGTGGTACTGGTGGTGATACTGGTGATGGTACTGGTGGTGGTAGTGGTGGTGGTGGTACTGCTGGTACCGGTACTGGTGGTACTGGTGGTAGTACTGGTGGTGGTGGTGGTACTGGTGGTGGGTGGTACTGGTGGTGGTGGTACTAGTGGTGGTACTGGTGGTGGTGGTACTGGTGGTACTGGTACTGGTGGTGGTGGTACTGGTGGTGATACTGGTGATGGTATTGGTGATACTGGTGGTACTGGTGGTGGTAGTGGTGGTGGTACTGGTGGTGGTACTGGGTGGTACTGGTGGTGGTGGTACTGGTGGTGGTACTGGTGGTGGTGGTGGTACTGGTGGTGGTACTGGTGGTACTGGTGGTGGTACTGGTGGTACTGGCGGTGGTGGTGGTACTGGTGGTGGTGGTGTACTGGTGGTGGAGGTACTGGTGGTGGTACTGGTGGTGTTGGTGGTACTGGTGGTGGTGGTCCTGGTGGTGGTGGTACTGGTGGTGGTATTGGTGGTGGTGGTACTGGTGGTGGTGGTATTGTTGGTGGGGTACTGGTGGTATTGTTGGTGGTACTGGTGGTACTGGTGGTGGTACTGGTGGTATTGGTGGTGGTACTGGTACTGGTGGTATTGGTGGTACTGGTACTGGTGGTATTGTTGGTGGTACTGGTGGTACTGGTACTGGGTGGTACTCGTTCTGGTAGTACTGGTGGTACTGGTAGTACTGGTACTTATGGTACTGGCGGTACTGGTGGTGGTGGTACCGGTACTGGTGGTACTGGTGGTGGTGGTACTGGTGGTGGTGGTACTGGTGGTGGTATTGGTGGTGGTGGTGGTACTGGTGGTGGTGTTACTGGTGGTACTGGTTGTGGCGGTGGTAATACTGGTACTGGTGGTAATGGTGGTGGTACTGGTGGTAGTGGTGGTGGTACTGGTGGTGATAGTACTGGTGGTGGTGGTGGTACTGGTGGTGGTGGTACTGGTGGTGGTGGTACTGGTGGCGGTACTGGTGGTGTTGGTGGTGCTGGTGGTGGTGGTGGTACTGGTGGTGGTGGTTGTACTGGTGGGGGTAGTACTGGTGGTGGTGGTGGTACTGGTGGTGGTGGTACTGGTGGTGGTACTGGTGGTGGTGGTACTGGTGGTACTGGTGGTACTGGTGGTGGTGGTATTGGTGGTGGTACTGGTGGTGGTGGTACTGATGGTGGGTGGTACTGGCGGCGGTGGTTATGGTGGTACTGGTGATACTGGTGGTACTGGTGGTGGTAGTGGTGGTGGTGATACTGGTGGTGGAGGTGCTGGTGGTGGTACTGGTGGTGTTACTGGTGGTGGTGGTGGTTGTTTTGGTGGTGGTGGTTCTGGTGGTGGTACTGGTGGTGGTACTGGTGGTGTTACTGGTGGTGGTGGTGGTTGTATTGGTGGTGGTGGTACTGGTGGTGGAGGTGCTGGTGGTGGTACTGGTGGTGTTACTGGTGGTGGTAGTGGTTGTATTGGTGGTGGTGGTACTGGTGGTGGTGGTACTAGTGGTGGTGGTGGGGGTACTGGTGGTGGTGGCTGTACTGGTGGGGGTGGTAGTGGTGGCGGTACTGGTGGTGGTAGTGGTGGTACTGGTGGTTGGTGGTAGTGGTGGTACTGGTGGTGGTAGTGGTGGTACTGGTGGTGGTGGTACTGGTGGTGATGGTGGTACTGGTGGGGGTGGTACTAGTGGTCCTGGTGGTGGTGGTACTGGTGGTGGTGGTGGTACTGCTGATGGTATGTTTGGTGGTGGCACTGGTGGTGGTGGTACTGGTGGTGGGTGGTACTGGTGGTTCTGGTAATGGTGGTGTACTGGTAGTACTGGTGATACTGGTGGTACTGGTGGTGGTACTGGTTGTGGTGGTGGTACTGTTGGTGGTACTGGTGGTGGTGGTACTGGTGCTGGTACTAGTGGTGGTGGTGGTACTGGTGGTGGTGGTACCGGTGGTGGTGGTACTGGTGGTGGTGGTACTGGTGGTGGTACTGGCAGTGGTGGTACTGGTGGTGGGTACTGGTGGTGGTGGTACTGGTGGTGGTGGTACAGGTGGTGGTGGTACTTGTGGTGGTGGTGGTTGTACGGGTGGTGGTGGTACTGGTGGTGGTGGTGGTACTGGTGGTGGTGGCACTGTTGGTGGTGGTGGTACTGGTGGTGGTACTGGTGGTACTGGTGGTGGTGGTACTGGTGGTACTGGTGGTGGTGGTCGTACTGGTGGTGGTACTGGTGGTACTGGTGGTGGTGGTGGTGGTACTGGTGGTGGTGGTACTGGTGGTGGTACTGGTGGAGTGTGGTGGTACTGGTGGTGGTGGTACTGGTGATGGTACTGGTGTTGATACTAGAGGTAATGGTGGTGGTACTGGTGGTGGTACTGGTGATGGTACTGGTGGTGGTACTGGTACTGTTGGTGGTGGTGGTGGTACTAGTGGTGGTGGTACTGGTGGTGGTGGTACTGGTGGTGGTGGTACTGGTGGTGGTACTGGTACTGGTGGTGGTGGTACTGGTGGTGGTACTGGTGGTACTGGTGGTACTTGTGGTGGTGGTACTGGTGGTGGTGATACTGGTGGTGGTGGTACTGGTGGTAGTGGTACTGGTGGTATTGGTGATGGTGGTGGTACTGGTGGGTGGTGGTACTGGTGGTGGTGGTACTGGTGGTGGTACTGGTACTGGTGGTGGTGGTACTGGTGGTGGTACTGGTGGTACTGGTGGTACTTGTGGTGGTGGTACTGGTGGTGGTGGTGGTACTGGTGGTGGTGGTACTGGTGGTGGTGGTACTGGTGGAGGTGGTGGTACTGGTGGTGGTACTGGTGATGGTACTGGTGGTGATACTAGAGGTAATGGTGGTGGTACTGGTGGTGGTACTGGTGATGGTACTGGTGGTGGTACTGGTACTGGTGGTGGTGGTGGTGGTACTAGTGGTGGTGGTACTGGTGGTGGTGGTACTGGTGGTGGTGGTACTGGTGGTGGTACTGGTACTGGTGGTGGTGGTACTGGTGGTGGTGGTACTGGTGGTGGTACTGGTGGTACTGGTGGTACTTGTGGTGGTGGTACTGGTGGTGGTGGTGGTACTGGTGGTGGTGGTACTGGTGGTAGTGGTACTGGTGGTATTGGTGATGGTGGTGGTACTGGTGGTACTGGTACTGGTGGTTGTGGTACTAGTGGTACTGGTGGTGGTGGTACTTGTGTTGATGGTATTGGTGGTGGTACTGGTAGTGGTACTGGTGGTGGTGGTGGTACTGGTGGTGGTGGTACTGGTGGTGGTGGTGGTACTGGTACTGGTGGTGGTGTTACTGCTGGTGATGGTACTGGTGGTGGTACTCATGGTGGTAGTACTGGTGGTGGTGGCACTGGTGGTGGTGGTACTGGTGGTGGAACATAAAACCCGGAATATAGGAATAAGGACCTAACCATGGGAGAAAATGATGCTTCCACTATTATGAAGTAGAAAAACCAACTATCTAGAAGGAAAAATTTCCTTCTAGAGTCCCCTCACCCACCAGGGTTTCCCCTTAGGGGCATGCTTCATCATAGGGGTCCTCTCAATCCGCTGCGGATTGAGGCGTGCTGCAATTTGCGAAAAATACGTAGGAGCACTTATTTGGAAAAAATATGTAGTGCAGTGTTGTGGAGTGGGAAAAAGGTGAGTTAAAAATACCTAACTAGTGGGCCAATACTTTATTCCTGCTCCTAGTTGGTATGTTTAAAAACTGGTGGTGGTACTGGTGGTGTTACTGGTGGTGGTGATGGTACTGGTGGTGGTACTGGTTGTACTGGTGGTGGTAATGGTGGTGGTGGTACTACTGGTACTGGTGGTACTGGTGGTACTGGTGGTAGTACTGGTGGTGGTAGTACTGGTGGTGGTGGTGGTACTGGTGGTGATGGTACTGGTGGTGGTGGTACTGGTGGTGGGACTGGTTGTGGTGGTACTGGTGGTACTGGTGGTGGTGGTACTGGTGGTGATACTGGTGATGGTACTGGTGGTGGTAGTGGTGGTGGTGGTACTGCTGGTACCGGTACTGGTGGTACTGGTGGTAGTACTGGTGGTGGTGGTGGTACTGGTGGTGGTGGTACTGGTGGTGGTGGTACTAGTGGTGGTACTGGTGGTGGTGGTACTGGTGGTACTGGTACTGGTGGTGGTGGTACTGGTGGTGATACTGGTGATGGTATTGGTGATACTGGTGGTACTGGTGGTGGTAGTGGTGGTGGTACTGGTGGTGGTACTGGTGGTACTGGTGGTGGTGGTACTGGTGGTGGTACTGGTGGTGGTGGTGGTACTGGTGGTGGTACTGGTGGTACTGGTGGTGGTGGTGGTACTGGTGGTGGTGGTGGTGGTACTGGTGGTGGTGGTGTACTGGTGGTGGAGGTACTGGTGGTGGTACTGGTGGTGTTGGTGGTACTGGTGGTGGTGGTCCTGGTGGTGGTGGTACTGGTGGTGGTATTGGTGGTGGTGGTACTGGTGGTGGTGGTATTGTTGGTGGGGTACTGGTGGTATTGTTGGTGGTACTGGTGGTACTGGTGGTGGTACTGGTGGTATTGGTGGTGGTACTGGTACTGGTGGTATTGGTGGTACTGGTACTGGTGGTATTGTTGGTGGTACTGGTGGTACTGGTACTGGTGGTACTCGTTCTGGTAGTACTGGTGGTACTGGTAGTACTGGTACTTATGGTACTGGCGGTACTGGTGGTGGTGGTACCGGTACTGGTGGTACTGGTGGTGGTGGTACTGGTGGTGGTGGTACTGGTGGTGGTATTGGTGGTGGTGGTGGTACTGGTGGTGGTGTTACTGGTGGTACTGGTTGTGGCGGTGGTAATACTGGTACTGGTGGTAATGGTGGTGGTACTGGTGGTAGTGGTGGTGGTACTGGTGGTGATAGTACTGGTGGTGGTGGTGGTACTGGTGGTGGTGGTACTGGTGGTGGTGGTACTGGTGGCGGTACTGGTGGTGTTGGTGGTGCTGGTGGTGGTGGTGGTACTGGTGGTGGTGGTTGTACTGGTGGGGGTAGTACTGGTGGTGGTGGTGGTACTGGTGGTGGTGGTACTGGTGGTGGTACTGGTGGTGGTGGTACTGGTGGTACTGGTGGTGGTGGTATTGGTGGTGGTACTGGTGGTGGTGGTACTGATGGTGGTGGTACTGGCGGCGGTGGTTATGGTGGTACTGGTGATACTGGTGGTACTGGTGGTGGTAGTGGTGGTGGTGATACTGGTGGTGGAGGTGCTGGTGGTGGTACTGGTGGTGTTACTGGTGGTGGTTGTATTGGTGGTGGTGGTACTGGTGGTGGTACTGGTGGTGGTACTGGTGGTGTTACTGGTGGTGGTGGTGGTTGTATTGGTGGTGGTGGTACTGGTGGTGGAGGTGCTGGTGGTGGTACTGGTGGTGTTACTGGTGGTGGTAGTGGTTGTATTGGTGGTGGTGGTACTGGTGGTGGTGGTACTAGTGGTGGTGGTGGGGGTACTGGTGGTGGTGGCTGTACTGGTGGGGGTGGTAGTGGTGGCGGTACTGGTGGTGGTAGTGGTGGTACTGGTGGTTGGTGGTAGTGGTGGTACTGGTGGTGGTAGTGGTGGTACTGGTGGTGGTGGTACTGGTGGTGATGGTGGTACTGGTGGGGGTGGTACTAGTGGTCCTGGTGGTGGTGGTACTGGTGGTGGTGGTGGTACTGCTGATGGTATGTTTGGTGGTGGCACTGGTGGTGGTGGTACTGGTGGTGGTGGTACTGGTGGTTCTGGTAATGGTGGTGTACTGGTAGTACTGGTGATACTGGTGGTACTGGTGGTGGTACTGGTTGTGGTGGTGGTACTGTTGGTGGTACTGGTGGTGGTGGTACTGGTGCTGGTACTAGTGGTGGTGGTGGTACTGGTGGTGGTGGTACCGGTGGTGGTGGTACTGGTGGTGGTGGTACTGGTGGTGGTACTGGCAGTGGTGGTACTGGTGGTGGTACTGGTGGTGGTGGTACTGGTGGTGGTGGTACAGGTGGTGGTGGTACTTGTGGTGGTGGTGGTTGTACGGGTGGTGGTGGTACTGGTGGTGGTGGTGGTACTGGTGGTGGTGGCACTGTTGGTGGTGGTGGTACTGGTGGTGGTACTGGTGGTACTGGTGGTGGTGGTACTGGTGGTACTGGTGGTGGTGGTCGTACTGGTGGTGGTACTGGTGGTACTGGTGGTGGTGGTGGTGGTACTGGTGGTGGTGGTACTGGTGGTGGTACTGGTGGAGGTGGTGGTACTGGTGGTGGTACTGGTGATGGTACTGGTGTTGATACTAGAGGTAATGGTGGTGGTACTGGTGGTGGTACTGGTGATGGTACTGGTGGTGGTACTGGTACTGTTGGTGGTGGTGGTGGTACTAGTGGTGGTGGTACTGGTGGTGGTGGTACTGGTGGTGGTGGTACTGGTGGTGGTACTGGTGGTGGTGGTACTGGTGGTGGTACTGGTGGTACTGGTGGTACTTGTGGTGGTGGTACTGGTGGTGGTGATACTGGTGGTGGTGGTACTGGTGGTAGTGGTACTGGTGGTATTGGTGATGGTGGTGGTACTGGTGGTACTGGTACTGGTGGTTGTGGTACTGGTGGTATTGGTGGTGGTACTGGTGGTACTGGTGGTGGTGGTACTTGTGTTGGTGGTATTGGTGGTGGTACTGGTAGTGGTACTGGTGGTGGTGGTGGTACTGGTGGTGGTGGTACTGGTGGTGGTGGTGGTACTGGTACTGGTGGTGGTGTTACTGCTGGTGGTGGTACTGGTGGTGGTACTCATGGTGGTGGTACTGGTGGTGGTGGTACTGGTGGTGGTGGCACTGGTGGTGGTGGTACTGGTGGTGGAACATAAAACCCGGAATATAGGAATAAGGACCTAACCATGGGAGAAAATGATGCTTCCAGTATTATGAAGTAGAAAAACCAACTATCTAGAAGGAAAAATTTCCTTCTAGAGTCCCCTCACCCACCAGGGTTTCCCCTTAGGGCATGCTTCATCATAGGGGTCCTCTCAATCCGCTGCGGATTGAGGCGTGCTGCGACTTGCGAAAAATACGTAGGAGCACTTATTTGGAAAAAATATGTAGTGCAGTGTTGTGGAGTGGGAAAAAGGTGAGTTAAAAATACCTAACTAGTGGGCCAATACTTTATTCCTGCTCCTAGTTGGTATGTTTAAAAACTGGTGGTGGTACTGGTGGTGGTGGTGGTACTGGAGGTGGTGGTACTAGTGGTAGTACTGGTGGCGGTGGTGGTACTGGTGATGGTGTTACTGGTGGTGGTGGTACTGGTGGTGGTACTGTGGTACTGGTGTTGGTACTGGTGGTGTTGATACTGGTGGTACTGGTGGTGGTGTTGGTACTGTTACTGGTGGTGGTACTGGTTGTGGTGGTCCTGGTGGTGGTGGTGGTGGTACTGGTGGTGGTGGTACTGCTGGTGGTACTGGTGGTAGTACTGGTGGTACTGGTAGTGGTGGTGGTACTGGTGGTGGTACTGGTGATGGATCCGGTGGTGGTACTGGTGGTGGTGGTAATGGTGGTGGTACTGGTAGTACTGGTGGTGGTGGTACTTGTGGTGGTGGTACTGGTGGTGGCGGTACTGGTGGTGGTGGTGGTATGTGTGGTGGTGGTACTGGTGGTGGTGGTACTGGTGGCGGTGGTGGTACTGGTACTGGTGGTGGTGGTGGTACTGGTCGTGGTGGTGGTGGTACTGGTACTGGTGGTACTGCTGGTGGTGGTACTGGTGGTGGTGGTATGTGTGGTGGTGGTACTGGTGGTGGTGGTACTGGTGGTGGTGGTGGTACTGGTGCTGGTGGTGGTACTGGTGGTGGTGGTGGTGGTCGTGGAGGTACTGGTACTGGTGGTACTGCTGGTGGTGGTATTGGTGGTGGTACTGGTGATGGTACTGGTGGTGGTGGTGGTACTGCTGGTACTGGTACTTTTGGTACTGGTGCTGGTGGTACTGGTGGTGGTGGTACTGGTGGTGGTACTGGTGGTGGTACTGGTGGTGGTACTGGTGGTACTACTGGTGGTATTTGTGGTGGTACTGGTACTGGTTGTGGTGGTTTTGGTGGTAATGGTACTGGTGGTACTGGTGGTACTGGAGGTGGTACTGGTGGTGGTGGTGGTACTGGTGGTGGTACTGGTGGTTGTACTGGTGGTGGTACTGGTGGTACTGGTGGTGGTACTGGTGATGGTAATGGTGGTGATACTAGTGATACTGGTGGTGATACTGGTGGTGGTACTGACGATACTGGTACTGGTGGTGGTACTGGTGGTGGTGGTACTGTTGGTGGTACTGGTGGTGGTACAGGTGGTGGTACTGGTGGTGGTACAGGTGGTGGTGGTACTGGTGGTGGTGGTACTGGTGGTGGTGGTACTGGTGGCAGTACTGGTGATAGTACTGGTGGTACTGGTACTGGTGCTGGTACTGGTGGTGCTAGTACTGGTGGTGGTACTGGTGGTGGTGGTACTGCTGGTACTGGTGGTACTGCTGGTACTGGTGGTACTGCTGGTGGTGGTATTGGTGGTGGTACTGGTGGTGGTACTGGTGGTACTGGTGGTGGTACTCGTGGTGGTGGTGGTGGTACTGCTGGTACAGGTACTGCTGATACTGGTGGTGGTGGTGGTACTGGTGCTGGTGGTGGTGGTACTTGTGGTGGTGGTACTGGTGGTACTGGTGGTACTGGTGGTGGCGGTACTGGTGGTGGTGGTGGTATGTGTGGTGGTGGTACTGGTGGTGGTGGTACTGGTGGTGGTACTGGTGCTGGTGGTGGTACTGGTGGTGGTGGTGGTGGTACTGGTCATGGTGGTGGTACTTGTGGTGGTGGTGGTACTGGTACTGGTGGTACTGCTGGTGGTGGTACTGGTGGTGGTGGTCTTGGTGGTGGTACTGGTGGTGATACTGGTGGTACTGGTGGTGGTACTGGTGGTGGTGGTGGTACTGGTGGTGGTACTGGTACTGGTGGTGGTACTGGCGGTGGTGGTACTGGTGGTGGTGGTGGTACTGGTGGTTTGTGGTGGTACTGGTGCTGGTGGTGGTGCTGGTGGTGGTGGTGGTGATACTGGCCGTGGTGGTGGTGGTGGTACTGGTACTGGTGGTACTGCTGGTGGTGGTGGTGGTATTGGTGGTGGTACTGGTGGCACAGGTGGTGGTGGTACTGGTGGTGGTACTTGTGATGGTGATACTGGTGGTGGTACTGGTGGTACTGGTGGTGGTGGTGGTACTGGTACTGGTGGTGGTAGTGGTGGTGATGGTACTGGTACTGGTGGTGGTGGTTCTGGTAGTGGTAGTGGTGGTGGTACTGGTGGTACTGGTGGTGGTCCTGGTAGTGGTGGTGGTACTGGTGGTACTGGTAGTGGTGGGTGTACTGGGGGTGGTACTGGTGGTGGTGGTACTGGTGGTGGTACTGGTGGTACTGGTGGTGGACTGGTGGTGGTACTGGTGGTGGTGGTGGTACTGGTGGTGGTGGTACTGGTACTGGTGGTGGTGGTACTGGTGGTCCTGGTGGTGGTGGTACTTGTGGTAGTGGTGGTACAGGTGTTGGTACTGGTGGTACAGGTGGTGGTGGTGGTGGTACTGGTGGTGGTACGTGTAGTGGTAGTATTGGTGGTGGTGGTACTGGTGGTGGTGGTACTGGTGGTGAATCTGGTACTGGTGGTACTGGTACTGGTGGTGGTGGTACTGGTACTGGTGGTACTGGTGGTGGTACTGGTGGTACTGGTGTTGGTAGTGGTGGTATTGCTGGTACTGGTGGTGGTGGTACTGGTGGTGGTACTGGTGGTACTGGTAGTGGTGGTGGTACTGGTAGTGGTAGTGGTGGTGGTACTGGGGGTGGTACTGGTGGTGGTGGTACTGGTGGTGGTACTGGTGGTACTGGTGGTGGACTGGTGGTGGTACTGGTGGTGGTGGTGGTACTGGTGGTGCTGGTACTGGTACTGGTAGTGGTGGTACTGGTGGTACTGGTGGTGGTGGTACTTGTGGTAGTGGTGGTACAGGTGTTGGTACTGGTGGTACAGGTGGTGGTGGTGGTATTGGTGGTGGTGGTACTGGTGGTGGTGGTACTGGTGGTGGTTCTGGTACTGGTGATACTGGTACTAGTGGTGGTGGTACTGGTGGTACTGGTGGTGGTGGTACTGGTGATATTGATGGTTGTACTGGTAGTACTGGTGGTGGTACTGGTGGTACTGGTGTTGGTGTTGGTGGTGGTGGTACTGCTGGTACTGGTGGTGGTGGTACTGGTGGTGGTGGTATTGGTGGCACTGGTGGTGGTACTGGTGGTACTGGTGGTGGTACTGGTGGTGGTGGTGGTACTGCTGGTACTGGTACTGCTGGTACTGGTGATGGTGGTACTGGTACTGATGGTGGTACTGGTGGTGGTACTGGTGGTGGTGGTACTGGTGGTCCTGGTGGTGGTACTGGTGGCACAGGTGGTGGTGGTACTGGTGGTGGTACAGGTGGTGGTACTAGTGGTGGTACAGGTGGTGGTGGTACTGGTGGTGGTGATACTAGTGGTGGTGGTACTGGTGGCAGTACTGGTGGTAGTACTGGTGGTACTGGTGCTGGTACTGGTGGTGCTGGTACTGGTGGTGCTAGTACTGGTGGTGGTACTGGTGGTGGTGGTACTGCTGGTACTGGTACTGGTGGTACTGCTGGTGGTGGTACTGGTGGTGGTGGTGGTATTGGTGGTGGTACTGGTGGTACTGGTGGTGGTACTGGTGGTGGTGGTACTGCTGGTACTGGTACTGCTGATACTGCTGGTGGTACTGGTACTGGTGGTGGTGGTACTGGTACTGGTGGTGGTACTGGTACTGGTGGTGGTGGTACTGGTGGTGGTGGTACTGGTGGTGGTGGAGGTGGTAGTGGTGGTGGTACTGGTGGTGGTGGTACTGTTGGTTCTGGTACTGGTGGTGGTGGTACTGTTGGTACTGGTACTGGTGGTGGTGGTACTGGTGCTGGTGGTGGTGGTACTTGTGGTGGTGGTTCTGGTGGTACTGGTGGTGGCGGTACTGTTGGTGGTGGTGGTATGTGTGGTGGTGGTACTGGTGGTGGTGGTGGTACTGGTGCTGGTGGTGGTGGTGGTGGTACTGGTCGTGGTGGTGGTACTGGTGGTGGTGGTACTGGTACTGGTGGTGGTGGTCTTGGTGGTGGTACTGGTGGTGGTACTGGAGGTACTGGTGGTGGTACTGGTGGTGGTGGTGGTGGTACTGCTGGTACTAGTACTGCTGGTACTGGTGGTGGTGGTACTGGTGGTGGTACTGGTGGTGGTACTGGTGGTACTGGTGGTACTACTGGTGGCATTTGTGGTGGTACTGGTACTGGTTGTGGTGGTTTGGTGGTAATGGTACTGGTGGTACTGGAGGTGGTACTGGTGGTGGTACTGGTGGTGGTACTGGTAGTTGTACTGGTGGTGGTACTGGTGGTACTGGTGGTACTGGTGGTGGTACTGGTGATACTGGTGGTACTGGTGGTACTGGTGGTGATACTGGTGATACTGGTACTGGTGGTGGTACTGGTGGTGGGGGTACTGGTGGTGGTACTGGTGGTGGTACAGGTGGTGGTACAGGTGGTACTGGTACTGGTGCTGGTACTGGTGGTGCTGGTACTGGTGGTGCTAGTACTGGTGGTGGTACTGGTGGTGGTGGTACTGGTGGTACTGCTGGTGGTGGTACTGGTGGTGGTGGTATTGGTGGTGGAACTGGTAGTGGTACTGGTGGTACTGGTGGTGGTACTGGTGGTGGTGGTACTGCTGGTACTGGTACTGCTGATACTGCTGGTGGTACTGGTACTGGTGGTGGTGGTACTGGTACAGGTGGTGGTACTGGTACTGGTGGTGGTGGTACTGGTGGTAGTGGTGGTGGTGGTGGTGGTACTGTTGGTTCTGGTACTGGTGGTGGTGGTACTGGTGGTACTGGTGGTACTGGTGGTGGAAGTGGTGGAGGTGGTGGTACTGGTGGTGGTACTGGTGGTGGTACTGGTGGTACTGGTGGTGGTACTGGTGGTGGTGGTACTGATGGTGGTGGTACTGGTGGTACTGGTGGTGGTACTGGTGGCACAGGTGGTGGTGGTACTGGTGGTGGTACTGGTGGTGGTGGTACTGGTGGTGGTGGTACTGGTGGTGATGGTACTGGTACTGGTGGTGGTGGGTCTGGTAGTGGTAGTGGTGGTGGTACTGGTGGTACTGGTGGTGGTACTTTTGGTACTGGTAGTGGTGGTGGTACTGGTGGTACTGGTAGTGGTGGTGGTACTGGGGGTGGTACTGGTGGTGGTGGTACTGGTGGTGGTACTGGTGGTACTGGTGGTGAACTGGTGGTGGTACTGGTGGTGGTGGTGGTACTGGTGGTGGTGGTACTGGTACTGGTGGTGGTGGTACTGGTGGTCCTGGTGGTGGTGGTACTTGTGGAAGTGGTGGTACAGGTGTTGGTACTGGTGGTACAGGTGGTGGTGGTGGTGGTGGTACTGGTGGTGGTACGTGTAGTGGTAGTATTGGTGGTGGTGGTACTGGTGGTGGTGGTACTGGTGGTGAATCTGGTACTGGTGGTACTGGTACTGGTGGTGGTGGTACTGGTACTGGTGGTACTGGTGGTGGTGGTACTGATGGTGGTACTGGTGGTGGTGTTGGTGATATTGATGGTGGTACTGGTCGTACTGGTGGTGGTACTGGTGGTACTGGTGTTGCTAGTGGTGGTACTGCTGGTACTGGTGGTGGTGGTACTGGTGGTGGTACTGGTGGTACTGGTAGTGGTGGTGGTACTGGTAGTGGTAGTGGTGGTGGTACTGGGGGTGGTACTGGTGGTGGTGGTACTGGTGGTGGTACTGGTGGACTGGTGGTGGACTGGTGGTGGTACTGGTGGTGGTGGTGGTACTGGTGGTGCTGGTACTGGTACTGGTAGTGGTGGTACTGGTGGTCCTGGTGGTGGTGGTACTTGTGGTAGTGGTGGTACAGGTGTTGGTACTGGTGGTACAGGTGGTGGTGGTGGTATTGGTGGTGGTGGTACTGGTGGTGGTGGTACTGGTGGTTGTTCTGGTACTGGTGGTACTGGTACTGGTGGTGGTGGTACTGGTACTGGTGGTACTGGTGGTGGTGGTACTGGTGATATTGATGGTGGTACTGGTAGTACTGGTGGTGGTACTGGTGGTACTGGTGTTGGTGTTGGTGGTGGTGGTACTGCTGGTACTGGTACTGGTGGTACTGGTGGTGGTGGTACTGGTGGTGGTGGTATTGGTGATGGCACTGGTGGTGGTACTGGTGGTGGTACTGGTGGTGGTACTGGTGGTGGTACTGGTGGTGGTGGTGGTACTGCTGGTACTGGTACTGCTGGTACTGGTGATGGTGGTACTGGTACTGATGGTGGTACTGGTGGTGGTACTGGTGGTGGTACTGGTGGTGGTGGTACTGGTGGTCCTGGTGGTGGTGGTACTGGTGGTGGTGGTGGTACTGCTGATGGTACGTGTGATGGTGGCACTGGTGGTGGTGGTACTGGTGGTACTGGTGATGGTGGTGGTACTGGTAGTACTGGTGGTACTGGTGGTGGTACTGGTTGTGGTGGTGGTACTGTTGGTGGTGGAACTGGTGGTGGTACTAGTGGTGGTGGTGGTACTGGTGGTGGTGGTGGTACCGGTGGTAGTGATACTGGTACTGGTGGTGGTGGTACTGGTGGTGGTGGTACTGGTGGTGGTACTGGCAGTGGTGGTACTGGTAGTGGTGGTGGTACTGGTGGTGATGGTACTGGCGGTGGTGGTACTGGTGGTGGTACTGGTGGTGGTGGTACTTGTGGTGGTGGTGGTTGTACTGGTGGTGGTGGTACTGGTGGTGGTGGTACTGGTGGTGGTGATAATGGTGGTGATGGCGGTACTGGTGGTGGCGGCACTGTTGGTGGTACTGGTTGTACTGGTGGTGGTACTGGTACTGGTGGTGGTCGTACTGGTGGTGGTGGTACTGGTGGTGGTACTGGTGGTGGTGGTGGTGGTGGTACTGGTGGTGGTACTGGTGGTGGTGGTGGTGGTACTGGTGGTACTGGTTGTGGTGGTGGTGGTACTGGTGGTGGTGGTACTGGTGGTACTGGTTGTGGTGGTGGTGGTACTGGTGGTGGTGGTACTGGTGGTGGTACTGGTAGTGGTGGTGGTACTGGTGGTGGTGGTGATACTGGTGGTGGAACTGGTGGTGGTAGTACTGGGGGTGGTAATGGTATTGGTGGTGGTACTGGTGATGGTACTGGTGGTGATACTGGTACTGGTGGTACTGGTACTGGTGGTGGTGGTACTGGTACTGGTGGTACTGGTGGTGGTGGTACTGGTGGTGGTACTGGTGGTGGTGTTGGTGATATTGATGGTGGTACTGGTCGTATTGGTGGTGGTACTGGTGGTACTGGTGTTGGTAGTGGTGGTACTGCTGGTACTGGTGGTGGTACTGGTGGTGGTACTGGTGGTACTGGTAGTGGTGGTGGTACTGGTAGTGGTAGTGGTGGTGGTACTGGGGGTGGTACTGGTGGTGGTGGTACTGGTGGTGGTACTGGTGGTACTGGTGGTGGACTGGTGGTGGTACTGGTGGTGGTGGTGGTACTGGTGGTGCTGGTACTGGTACTGGTAGTGGTGGTACTGGTGGTCCTGGTGGTGGTGGTACTTGTGGTAGTGGTGGTACAGGTGTTGGTACTGGTGGTACAGGTGGTGGTGGTGGTATTGGTGGTGGTGTTACTGGTGGTGGTGGTACTGGTGGTGGTTCTGGTACTGGTGGTACTGGTGGTGGTGGTACTGGTACTGGTGGTACTGGTGGTGGTGGTACTGGTGATATTGATGGTGGTACTGGTAGTACTGGTGGTGGTACTGGTGGTACTGGTGTTGGTGGTGGTGGTACTGCTGGTACTGGTACTGGTGGTACTGGTGGTGGTGGTACTGGTGGTGGTGTTATTGGTGATGGCACTGGTGGTGGTACTGGTGGTGGTACTGGTGGTGGTACTGGTGGTGGTGGTACTGCTGGTACTGGTACTGCTGGTACTGGTGATGGTGGTACTGGTACTGATGGTGGTACTGGTGGTGGTACTGGTGGTGGTACTGGTGGTGGTGGTACTGGTGGTCCTGGTGGTGGTGGTACTGGTGGTGGTGGTGGTACTGCTGATGGTACGTGTGGTGGTGGCACTGGTGGTGGTGGTACTGGTGGCACTGGTGATGGTGGTGGTACTGGTAGTACTGGTGGTACTGGTGGTGGTACTGGTTGTGGTGGTGGTACTGTTGGTGGTGGAACTGGTGGTGGTACTAGTGGTGGTGGTGGTACTGGTGGTGGTGGTGGTACCAGTGGTAGTGATACTGGTACTGGTGGTGGTGGTACTGGTGGTGGTGGTACTGGTGGTGGTACTGGCAGTGTTGGTACTGGTAGTGGTGGTGGTACTGGTGGTGATGGTACTGGCGGTGGTGGTACTGGTGGTGGTACTGGTGGTGGTGGTACTTGTGGTGGTGGTGGTTGTACTGGTGGTGGTGGTACTGGTGGTGGTGATAATGGTGGTGATGGCGGTACTGGTGGTGGTGGCACTGTTGGTGGTACTGGTTGTACTGGTGGTGGTGGTGGTACTGGTACTGGTGGTGGTCGTACTGGTGGTGGTGGTACTGGTGGTGGTACTGGTGGTGGTGGTGGTACTGGTGGTGGTACTGGTGGTGGTGGTGGTGGTACTGGTGGTACTGGTGGTACTGGTTGTGGTGGTGGTGGTACTGGTGGTGGTGGTACTGGTGGTACTGGTTGTGGTGGTACTGGTGGTGGTGGTACTGGTGGTGGTACTGGTAGTGGTGGTGGTACTGGTGGTGGTGGTGATACTGGTGGTGGAACTGGTGGTGGTAGTACTGGTGGTGGTACTGGTAATGGTATTGGTGGTGGTACTGGTGATGGTACTGGTGGTGATACTGGTGGTAATGGTACTGGTGGTGGTGGTGGTACAAGTGGTGGTGGTACTGGTGGTGGTGGTACTGGTGCTGGTGGTACTGATGGTGGTACTGGTGGTACTGGTACTGGTGGTGGTGGTACTGGTGGTGGTGGTACTGGTGGTGGTACTGGTACTGGTGGTGGTGGTGGTACTGGTGGTGGTAGTGGTGTTGGTGGTACTGGTGGTACTGTTGGTGGTACTGGTGGTGGTACTGGTGGTACTGGTGGTGGTGGTACTTGTGGTAGTGGTGGTACAGGTGTTGGTACTGGTGGTACAGGTGGTGGTGGTGGTGGTACTGGTGGTGGTACGTGTAGTGGTGGTATTGGTGGTGGAGGTACTGGTGGTGGTGGTACTGGTGGTGGTTCTGGTACTGGTGGTACTGGTACTGGTGGTGGTGGTACTGGTACTGATGGTACTGGTGGTGGTGGTACTGGTGGTGGTACTGGTGATATTGATGGTGGTACTGGTAGTACTGGTGGTGGTACTGGTGGTGGTACTGGTGATATTGATGGTGGTACTGTTAGTACTGGTGGTGGTACTGGTGGTGGTACTGGTGGTAATGATGTTGGTGGTGGTGGTACTGCTGGTACTGGTACTGGTGGTACTGGTGGTGGTGGTACTGGTGGTGGTGGTACTGGTGGTACTGGTGGTGGTACTGGTGGTGGTGGTACTGGTGGCGGTGGTGGTACTGGTGGTGGTGGTACTGGTGGTCCTAGTGGTGGTGGTATTGGTGGTGGTACTGCTGATGGTACGTGTGGTGGTGGCACTGGTGGTGGTGGTACTGGTGGTGGTGGTACTGGTGGTACTGGTGGTGGTACTGGTTGTGGTGGTGGTACTGTTGGTGGTGGAACTGGTGGTGGCACTAGTGGTGGTGGTGGTACGTGTGGTGGTGGTGGTACCGGTGGTAGTGATACTGGTACTGGTGGTGGTGGTACTGGTGGTGGTGGTACTGGCAGTGGTGGTACTGGTGGTGGTGGTGTTACTGATGGTGGTGGTGGTACTGGTGGTGGTGCTGGTGGTGGTGGTACTGGTGGTGGTGGTACTGGTGGTGGTGGTACCTGTGGTGGTGGTGGTTGTACTGGTGGTGGTGGTACTGGTGGTGGTGGTGGTGGTACTGGTGGTGGTGGTGGTACTGGTGGTGGTGGTAATGATGGTAGTGGTACTGGTGGTATTGATGATGGTGGTGGTACTGGTGGTATTGATGGTGGTGGTGGTACTGGTGGTGGTGGTACTGGTGTTGGTGGTATTGGTGGTGGTACTGGTAGTGGTACTGG
Source organism: Calotriton arnoldi (assembly GCA_963921515.1). Classification (NCBI taxonomy): domain Eukaryota; kingdom Metazoa; phylum Chordata; class Amphibia; order Caudata; family Salamandridae; genus Calotriton; species Calotriton arnoldi. Next base: position 105,892 of record CAWUFW010005361.1, on the reverse strand, counting down.
TGGTGGTGGTACTGGTGGTGGTACTGGTGGTGGTGGTACTGGTGGTGGTACTGGTGGTGATGGTGGTACTGGTGGTGGTTGTACTGGTACTGGTGGTACTGGTGGTACTGGTACTGGTGGTGGTGATACTGGTGGTGGTACTGGTGGTGGTGGTACTGGTGGTAGGTGGTGGTGGTAGGTGGTGGTGGTGGTGGTGGTGGTGCTGGTGGTGCTGGTGGTGCTGGTGGTACTGGTAGTGGTGGTGGTACTGGTGGGTGGTACTGGTGGTGGTGGTACTGGTGGTGGTACTGGTGGTACTGGTACTGGTGGTACTGGTGGTGGTGGTATTGGTGGTGGTACTGGTGGTGGTGGTACTGGTGGTGGTACTGGTGGCGGTGGTACTGGTGGTACTGGTGGTGTTGCGGGGATTCTGCACATATACAGAACTATGCGCAGGAAAACAGGACCTCAGTGTATAGTGGTGTACCAACCATCCACCTTAGTGCCCAAAATCCCAATCCGACTAGCTATAGTGTCTCATTCGTTCTCTGTACTCCAGCGAAGCTACCAATGATTAGACATCCCAGAACACAGACTCTTTCAGGAATCGCGGGAGCAAGAACACTCTTTCATTACTCACTCATACTTGTCCACAACGTGCGTATTAAGAGACACAGTATAGTTTAAAAAGTTTAAAATGTTTATTTCAACTAACGTGCTCTAAGACACAGTACACGTGCCAGTACTAGCAGCATAATGCATAAAGACAAAACAGTAAGCATTGTTACAATTCCATAGAATACAAACGGGGACAGCATTTTATAATGATAGTGGATAAAGGACTATAATACCTTGCCACCCTCCCCGTGCCAGTAACTAGTTTATTATAAAAATAGAAGACCTCTGGGCTTTGTCAGGGGGACCCCCATACCTCAAGAACTAGATGCAAGGTTTACATCATCGGACAAGCACAGCTCTTCTCCCTGGAAAGGTTTTTCTCCAAGTGCCTCTAACAGGTATTTTTGCAATATTAAAAGCACTCGAATTTCAGCAGTGCAGCTGTGCTTTGTGTTATGCCTAAGTGCGTGGGGCTGACCAGTACAGAATAACAAGGGACGCTGTTTTTCGACCTTGTACTTCGGGTGCAGACGAAAACCACAGAGAACAGCAGAAAATGTGAAAGACAGAAATGTAGACAGTTCTCATGAACATAGGCACAAGCAGAGTGTGGAAAAACAAAGTCACTGAGTATCGTGTGCAAAAGAGGCATCATGGCAGCTAGGCCTAAGCTAACTTAGCAATGTCGACAATGAGGCCACAATCCACACTATACCCTCCCCTGGTCAGTCCATAGGTCAAGACATAGGACGAAAACAGAGTGCAAATAGATGGAGCAGAATGCAAACGTCTATAGGTGGGAAAAGTTTTGGAAAAAATGGAAAAAAAGTCTAAAGAGGCCAAAAAAAAAAAAAAAAAATGGTCACACAAAGAGGAGAAAAAATCCGGATTTGCAGTTTGTTGAGAGCCAACACAACTAATCCATCAGAGTGTATGCGCAGAAGACTGCAACACCTTCCAAAAAGACATCATTGTCATCGTTTGAAAAAAGAGATGCCATCCAGTTCAACAAATCAAAACTGCATTCATGTTCCTCATAATAGGGAGCAGCGATCAGCATTGCTGGACAACTTACGTGATATTCAATATAACTGTGTTGTAGGAGATACTGAGCAGCTGCACAGATATCCCATTGTGCCAAGATTCCAAGTGCAGCCGCACGCGCCATTAATCCGTCACCGGAACATTCCCGTTCATGGGCCATTAAGGGACCCATTAACTGGTCAAAATCCGGGTCCTAACAAGACGTATTGGAGAGGCAAACATCCAAGGACCATGAGAACGGACATCGTAAACAGGCCAGCTAAGGTTGCACGGAAGTGAAATACGCAAAGCGAAAAGATAATCCATAAGCCACGCTGAGTGTTGCCAGTGGCAGTGTACCGAAGCTGTCATGCATACGGTCACTGAGCATCCGCAGTCACCCTGGGCTGTTTAGGCCCACAAGAGGTGCAGCCATTGCGCAACAGGCAAAGCAAAAGCAATATTACAGCAGCTAAGGCTAGGATCAATGGGAAGCCACCAAAGACGCTGGAAAAAATGGAATGAATAAAAGCCGCTATTACACCAAATATCGTCTGAAAGGACGTCAGAAGGCCAGAGCCCACAACTTAAAAAAAGTGCACAAGGCCGTTGGTATTAGATGCATTGAATATACGGTGAATCAGTTGACCGAAATGTTGGGGGAGGTTAGTATTTAAAAGGGCCTGTATTTCACTGTGGGCGCTGGCCACCTGGAGGACGAAGGTCTCCCGTGCGGAAGTTAGCATAACCTCCTGGTTTAATAATAGCGCCTTTATTCTGCTCAATTTTTTGAAATCTACCTTCAAAGTCGGTATGCAAGGCCAAATGGAACTCTCTAACTTCCCACGGGGGGTGGAAAAAGCACATTTTTGCAGCATACTACGCGTTGTGAAACTGTTACAATGTAGGGTATGCCAGCTTTCAACCCACAGCAATCTTGATTATTCAAAAGCAGATAGCTACCGTTAGCAAGCATAGTGAAAGTAGGTGATTTAGCTGGAACAGGAATACCCTTTAAAGCACATGCAAGATTCGGGGCAGAAACATTACAAGCCCCGTGCAATTTAATGTTTTTACAAACAAGGGAATGACCTACTGTAGAATCGCAAGACTCCCCTGTAAGGTACACCTCTTTGTCATCCCTAAGGCATCTGTATGTGAAAGGCAAGGACCACACTTCATGCAGAAAGGTACTGCCCAAAGGCTCAAAATGGCCTATCGGGTAATGTTTCATGCAGGAACTGAATTCAAACAAAGAAAAAGGCAAAGAGATAACCCCGTGTATGAGCCAAACTGCAGAATCAGTTTCCGCTACAGAGAAAGGTAAAGGATCTATTTTTTCTATATGTAGAAGAGTGTATGTTGCATCTTTCATGGACATGAATTGCTGTTTCTCAGTCAAGTTAAACAGCAAAAACAATGCAGAAGCTTTTAGTAATCCCATGGTACCTTCCCCATTTTCAGAGTTTGCAAAGTCCATGCAAACTGCATCACTGAACACTAATTGATCCTGACCATGATATAACACAGACACTTCATCTTGTACAATATCAACAACAGAAGAAACAATATTATCTAATGTGTAAATGCGGGAAGACAGCGTGTTAATACTATTGTCAACAACAGCAAGTACTTTTTCTAAATTTGCTTGGTCTATTTCCCGTAAAAGGAAGCAGCTTCTATTTGAGAAAGCTTCCAGATTTCATTGCAAGTCGCATAAAGAAATCTTTTCGGTCTCGGACCTCTAGGTCCCAGAACAAAGTCGGCCAGATCGATGTTACTGGATAACAGGGATAAATGTTGTTTCACGGACTCTAGTGTAGAGTGCTGCAACCACTGCTTACATAATTTACCAACTGAATATGTTGTAACCGAACGTGAGTGAGAAAAACGTGGAGCAGGTTTATCCTGTTTGTAACCAGGAGCAGAGTTATGAAAACGCAGTTGGCAGGCATTAGAAGCTATCGGCCACACTAACCAATCTGAGTGATCTAATGCAGAGACATTAAATGAATTATTTTGAAACAAAGCTTGCAATTCGTCACTGGAATAATTTAAATGCAAGCTCCAGTTAGGCAATGAAGACAGCGCAGGAATGGTAGGTGCATTCAATTGTTTGGAAGTCGCCAAACCAAAACAAGTTGTTTGGTATATAGTATTATTTAAAAATAAAATTTGTGTTGGGATGAGGCAAGCGCGATGTAAGGCCTCGGTACCGCGTACCTGCCAGGATTTTGTGCCCCAAATAGATTTTAAGTCAATGGTGGCTTTCCAGTGCTCATAGCCACCAACAGCTAATGCGTCCATAAAGGAACTGGAATACAACAATTTGGTGTGGGTTAACATCACCTTCAGATTCGAAGAAATGTTTAAATTAAAATAATAGGACCCTGGGTTTGACCTATCAAAGTCTGTAAAATAAGTAAATTTATTTATCAGAGTTTGGGAGCTCCTTTGCAGAGGGGTGGGGCAATGTTCCCACTGGGTATAATTAAAAGTACCTCGAAGTGTACTAGATTTATGCAAGAAATGATTACCATAATGTTGGTAACAATACAAATCGGCATAATTAGCAGAATTTAAATACAAATCCTCAGCATTAAAAGCCGCATAATATTTCAAATCGGAAAACAAGGATTGAATTGCATGCACATCCCAATCATCTGAACGTATGTTTCTTTTTACCACATCACCCATGGAAACACAAAGTACATTTGGAACATTGGAAATTTCTGTTGGTCCATGAATTTGGAAATTCACTGCATCCCATACGATGCCATCTGCGACTGGAAAGGCGGAAATGTTCACAAATGTCTGGTCACGCTTCATGATGTGTGAAGAAGAGTGCGGAGCGAAAGTTCCAGCAACAGAGTTCACCGCAGAGCGCTCTGGCAAGCAGTGACCATTGATGAGCAAGAAAAAAACTGGCACAAAGCCAATGGACATGAACAGGAAAATCAGAAATAGCACCAACCAGATGTATGTCCATGGAGGGACCAAAAAATTGTCTCTAAACCAGGATACAAAAACACTGAATTTGGTTGGGACAAATGAAGTGGAAGTCAAGTCAAAAGAAAAGCGGGACTGGTTCAGTGGTGTTGTAGGCAAACCAGCCAATGACTCGCTTGTGGGATAAGCATACTCAGTTTCCTCGTTGCAGGAGGAAGCTGGTGGGTCGAGCAGGCGATCTGGTAGAGAGACCATCCCAATGGCAACATAGTTACACGTGGCGGAGGGCCACCAGCAGGATTCCTTGAAATTGCTGGACATGATACAGCAGGTGTTACACTAGTCAGAATCGGCCAGATGTTGTAGCTTGACATTGTCCACTGAGATGTATCTGTTGTCTTTGCGACCAGGAAGCGGTGGTAAGATGAAGTACCCTTCAAGCCAAGGACTGTAACCGGTGCACGATAAGAGGGGCCAAATTCTTTTTTGTTCTCCACCTTCTCTCGGACCATATCTTCAATTTTCGGAAGCCAGCCGGCAACCGGAATCTGCAGTGCAGCGTCAGTGGCTGAGGGTAAGTGTTCACTTGCAAGTCTGTCACAGGTCTCTTGTAAGTCCTGTAACATAGTAGAATGATTATCTACGTCAAAGGTTGCGGCAGCCGCCGCCATGTCTAGACCATCAAGGTCTGGCACAAACATTTGTATGCCAAAGAGCATTTCGTATGGGGTCCGCCCACCCAGAGATCTTCTAGGGAGATTATTAAGTGCACGTTGCATGCCATACAAGTGGACTAGCCAGTTCCTGCCAGTACCTAAGACTCTAGCTGTCAAGGATTGCTTTAAGTCACGGTTCATTCGCTCCACAATTGAGTTGCCCTCAGGCCTGTATGGAGACAAAAATTACACCAGCACCCCCAAAGACCTCATTGCATCCTTGTACGCCTTAGAGGCGAATGCTGGACCTTGGTCGGAATGGAAGGTACCACAGGCAAAAATTCCCACAAAGACACGCAAATCCCTGATGACATTTCGAGCATCAGCACTGCGTTGTGGCCAAACCCAGATGAAACGTGTGCACGAATCAACTGCAACTAAGATGTATTTATATGCAGTATCAGAAGAAAATGGACCGCAGTGATCAAGATATACACAACCAAAAGATTTATTAGAAATGCAGAGCTGTGTTTGTGGCGGACATGTAACCGTAGAGGGCTTAATTTGCTGACAGATGTCACAAGAAAGGACATAATTACGGGTCTGTTTGTATAAACTACGCCACCAATAACGCTGCTGCAAGAGTGAAACAGTTGCAGACACGCCAGCATGGGCCAAAGCCAAGCCTTCGTGTGCGGCTGTTATAAAAGAATTTCTGCGGTCCGCGTTGGGAATCAGCGGATCACCAACGTCTGGAATCCTTACATAAGGAACATGGTCGGGACTTAAGTGATAAGAGTACTTGGAAGGGAAACCCTGTGGGTAATTAGAACCTTCCGTTGTAGCAGCAATAGCTGCCAAAATCTCATTATCTATTTTTGTCATGGATCTTGTAACTGCTGCTACTGAGCACGTGGTTACTGCTGATTTGGCAGCTTCGTCCGCCAAACTGTTACCGACCGCGTGTGCGCCCACACGCTGGTGGCCAAGAGTGTGAATGACCTGTGTGAGAGGCAGACGTCGTTTAAGATCTGCTACTCGAACCCAAAGCATTTTATGCTTAATTGCGCTGCCTTTAGAATCTCTATAGTCGTTCTGAGACCAAAAGAATAAGTTGTCATTAAAAGACTGAACACAGTAGGAAGAATCACATACAATAAGTGTAGTCACATCCGGGTCTGCAAACTCAAGTGCGAGCACCAAAGCACGCAGCTCGGCCAATTGGGCGGTACTGTCTCCCAGTGCCTGTGTGTGCACAACACTCGATTTGAACTCACCATTCACCATAGTACCTGCCACAATAGCACATGCTGCTGAATAAGCATGCTTAGAACCCGTGGCCGTTTGCGCCGAACCATCGGTGTAAATGATACATTTGTACTCCTCAAGCGGCAGTAAAGACAGAGGAGGAGAATGAACAAATTCATACTGCAAGAACTCCTGTGTCTGAAGAGAGGAATCAAAGATAAAGGTGACATCAGGAGACGTCAAAGAAGTAGCCCATTGTATCCAATGGTGGTGCAAAGCCTTAGAGTTTGGTACACTTGCCTTTGTCACTGCCTCAAGGGTAGGATATGGTGTTACCACCAAAATGCGTTTTCCCTGTGCCAGTGCGCGTTCTTTAAAAATCGCCATTTGCACTGCAGTTATGTTATGTTATGTTAATTGGGATTTCTAAAGCGCATTATTACCGACAGGAGACCTGGGCACATCTGCAGAAGTGTGCCATGAAGAACTTGGCTTAGGTGGTGCCCCAGGCTTCAACAAAAAGGAGTGTTTTTAGTTTCCTCCTAAATGGGAGGATGACAGGTTCTTTACGAAGGCTGGCGGGTAGCTTGTTCCAAAGTTGGGAAATCATAGTGGAACAGGCTCTGCCCCCTTTAGACGAGTTATTAAAACGGGGGTAAGTCAGCAGGCCAGCATCCGAGGAGCGGAGGGACCGTCCTGGCACATAGCTTACCAGTCAGTCCCTGATGTAAGCTGGGGCCTGGCCGTGGATAGCTTTATGGGCTATGCAAAGCCCTTTGTACATGGTTCTTTGCCTAACCGAGAGCCAGTGCAACTGCTGCAGTAGGGGGGTGGCGTGCGCCCGCCTTGGGAGTCTGAAAATCAGTCTGGCAGCATCATTCATGACTACCTGGAGTTTCGTTAGCAGCTTCTCCGGGAGGCCAATGTACAGGGAATTACCATAGTCCAGTCTCGTCATTGCTGACACTACCATCCGGAGTGCCGTAAATGAAAGGAGGGGGGCGAGTCGTCGTAGCTGTCTTAACAGGCCCACACATGTTCCCACCACGGAGGATACCTGGTGAGCCATGGAGAGCTTGGCATCGATTTTCATGCCAAGGCTCTTTACCACTTGGGCTGGTTTGGGGATAGTGCCAAGCTCTTGTGGCCAAAAGAGGTCGCACCAAGGATTGGTGTCCGTGGTGATTGCCAGGACCTCAGTTTTATCGGGGTTCATTTTAAGGGAATTGGCAGTCATCCAGTTGACCGTGTACTTCAGGATATTCTGCACCCGCCCGTGGGCCGTGGGGGAGTTGTCAATCTGGATGGTAATTTGGGTGTCATCTGCATAATTGAAAACTTGGCACTCCATGCGGCTCAGTGCGGCCACTAGAGGCTGAAGATAGGCATTGAAGAGGAGGGGGGACAATGCCGAGCCCTGGGGGACCCCGCACGAGAGCTCGCCAGTGTTGGGCATCTGATCAGCCAGTTGGACCCGTTGGGATCGGTCTGACAAGAAGGACGAGAGCCACTGGAAAGCCGTCCCCTGGATGCCCAACTCCGAGATTCGTGACAGCAGTCAAAACTTTCTCCACAGTTGAAAAGCGCAACTCGGCAGAAGTGTAAAGATGCGACTTGTAGGCAATAGGTACTGTGTCACCTTCGTTAAATGTCAAGTAAGTGAAACCCACTGCGCCTGGCGCGATTCTGATCACCAGGTTCGTGTGGTTATCACGAGTCAACAAGAACTTAGATTCAAGTAGATCAGACTGCAAAGATTGTAGAATAGCTGGGTGTTCTGGAAGCTAGCATGACTTCGAAAAGGTTGGTTGTATCAAGGCATAAAGAGGCTTGATACGCTGGGCATACTCGGGAATGTAAGAACGCCCGAAGTTCAAAAATCCCAGCAAAGACTGAAGTTTTTTCAGGGTCGTTGGAGGGCGCAGAAGTGCGCACTTCTCCAGGAAGTGGGGAGCTAAGCCCCTACCTTCATTGTTGAGCTCGTAGCCCAAAAACAACACAGCGTACTCTGCGATGTGTGATTTGGCAAAATTAAATTTGTAACCGAAGTCCGCAAATTTAAGAATAATGCGGTCTACTCGGGAAAGATGCGGCCATAGTTTGTCGTCTGTCAGATATATATCATCCACGTACGAATACGCATCTGGGTCTATGCAGTCCAACTAAGAGACAAAACGGGCAGCGAAGACCCCCGGGCTGTTATTGTAGCCCATTGGCAACCGCCGGAATTTTATTTGTTTTCCACCGGAAGTGAACGCGGTCCATTGACTGCATTCATGGGACAAAGTGTGTGAGTAAAATCCATTGGAAAGGTCAAGTGTTGTTTTATATTTTTTACGAACAAGACTGTCTACTAGCGCAGAACTATGGGTATTCTGTACCGCAAAGGTTCGACAATGAGAGTTCAAATGCCGGTAATCTAAAACTAAGCGGTACGACCCATCGGATTTAGAAACTGCAAAAAGGGGGTTATTCATTGGTGACACGCATGTCTCAATCACTCCTTGATATTCTAACTGTGTCAGAATGTCTGAAACGGGACCTTTAGCTTCCCGCCGGAGGGGATATTGGGGTTGATCCTGTGGCATAGACCGCAACGGTATATCATGGGGGGGAGAATCCTCATCCCAGCCCACGTGATTACGGTACAGTGCCGGGGCCTGGGCCACACCCTATTCAGCTGCGAAAGCCTCCGCATGCTCCTTGGGGACATGACGAGAAAAACTCAGAAGGATTACTTCCTCCCCTCTCGGAGCAGCGAGAACAAATGGTGGTGGCCAATCCGCCTCCGCCAATAATATGTCGTAAGAAGAGGTCAGATTTTCCCAAAAGATCCCTTTAATAACATGCTCAATGTCACCTTCAATTTGAAGGACAATATTAAATAGTCTGTCAGGGGGTGCCACTCGGGTGTCAGCTAATGAAAGTGTCAGTTGCTGTCGCCTCCACCTGAGGACGTAGTGCCTCCCGCACTATGGTAACTTCCGCGGCGCTGTCTAGCAGCGTCACTGCCCATGTCCAATTCAGGAGTCTCGTTCTCACCGTCTGTGGCATATCTCGCTGTTAAAGCCGCAACTTTTTTCTTCTGAAACTGAGGGCGAGAACGTGGAAGTTCTTCTTGCTTCTCCTTGCCTCCAGGCTGACGAGGTTGGTCCCGTCCTTGTGGGGAGTGGTGACCCTTGCCTCGATCCTGGCGATCTCCTCCACCATCCTGTGAGCTCGATGGTGCCTGTGAAGAACGAGGAGAATGCTGTTCAGGGACCTGAAACCTGTCAGGAGACTTATTTCTCGCTCGGTCGCGCAAATCATAAGTGCGTTCAGAAGACTCGGAAGCCGGTGACGCTGCACGCGACCCCGGTTTCTGTTGTTGCTTCCCCTGCCTCTTAAGTTTCCAGTTCTTTTTAGAAAAGAACGGCTTCTCGTCTTTATCAGACTGAGAATTTTGTTGTGTTTGAGTTTGCGTTTTAGCAAAAAGGCTTAACTCCCAAACTATTGCGGCCTATAGTTTTATAAGCCTGTGCAATAATTTTCGGTAATTCGCGAGGCTTGTCCAGTTCTGGGACTAAAGCCAAAGCGTTAGCTACTTGAAAGTTAACTGCATCACCCTTGACATTTGCAAGGATTATATCAGCCACTACATCGAACACTCTTATTAGTCTCATCCCCAATTCTACAGCCGCATCTGGGCCATGTTCGTCTTGAACACGCTTAATCACGGCGGGGAGGACCGTCATTGAGGGAGTGCCGAAACACTTCGCATACACTGCCGCAAATATCTTACCCCAGTTGTTGCATTCTGTCAACTCGGGAATTAAGTCTTTTGGCAAACTTATAGTCAAAATCCTGTGTTTTTCCACAGGAGAGGTATTTGGAAACACCGCCTCCAGCTGGTCAAATTTTTCAGCAAGCCAATAAGGCAAATCATCCTTATTCTGTGGGCGCTGGCCCATCACCGAATTAACCATGACGGGACTTATAGTTACACCGCCAGACCCAGCTGGGTGCGCTGCAACTCCAGGAGGGGCCATCTGGACGTTGCCTGTGACATATTGTACTAAAACTCTGTGCACACAAACCAAAGACGTATGCAGCACACGCAGTTCATCTACCGGAACCGCTAAAGCACGTGGATGCGGGGTATACACGCCCAAAACAGGCCAAGCGACCCCATCTATCGATAAAGGGCCTAAACGAATCGGGGTGACCGGGTGTGGGAGGGCGCCATTAAACCAAATTTGGTGTTGCCATGCCGTGAGCGGAACTTCAAAAGCCTGATAAGGCCGATAAGCATTAGGAAGGGCCGTGGCAATGTACACATGGAACAAATTATCAGCTCCATCCACCGCCAGAAAAGTGACCCATGAATAAAACACCTCAAAGTGGTAAGCCGGATCAGCTTGTACCACAAAGATGAGAGCGACACCCGCGTCAGGCACTCCATACGCTGTCAAATGAGCTCGGAGCGCAGCGCGGCTATGTGCCGGGATATTTATATTCACAGCCATTAAGACTAAGAATGAAGAACAACCTAGTGCGTGGCAGCGCAATATAGGTTTAACATTAAAGAGAATACCTTTTAATAACTTCAAGCTTGAAAGAACCTATAAAAACATCAATATAGGAGGTTACACCCTCACATCCGTTTCCGGAAACAGAAGTGAGGGGAATTGTGGACAAGCACAAGCACTACTCAAGCGTCTTGCAGATAAGAAGCAGACCAAACGTTGGTGGCGGGGATTCTGCACATATACAGAACTATGCCCAGGAAAACAGGACCTCGGTGTATAGTGGTGTACCAACCATCCACCTTAGTGCCCAAAATCCCAATCCGACTAGCTATAGTGTCTCATTCGTTCTCCGTACTACAGCGAAGCTACCAATGATTAGACATCCCAGAACACGGACTCTTTCAGGAATCGCGGGAGCAAGAACACTCTTTCATTACTCACTCATACTTGTCCACAACGTGCGTATTAAGAGACACAGTATAGTTTAAAATGTTTATTTCAACTAACGTGCTCTAAGACACAGTACACGTGCCAGTACTAGCAGCATAATGCATAAAGACAAAACAGTAAGCATTGTTACAATTCCATAGAATACAAATGGGGACAGCATTTTATAAAGACAGTGGATAAAGGACTATAATGCCTTGCCACCCTCCCCGTGCTAGTAACTAGTTTATTATAAAAATAGAAGACCTCTGGGCTTTGTCAGGGGGACCCCCATACCTCAAGAACTAGATGCAAGGTTTACATCATCGGACAAGCACAGCTCTTCTACCTGGAAAGGTTTTTCTCCAAGGGCCTCTAACAGGTATATTGCAATATTAAAAGCACTCGAATTTCAGCAGTGCAGCTGTGCTTCGTGTTATGTCTAAGTGCGTGGGGCTGACCAGAACAGAATAACAAGGGACTTTGTTTTTCGACCTTGTACATCGTGTGCAGACAAAAACCACAGAGAACAGCAGAAAATATGAAAGACAGAAATGTAGACAGTTCTCATGAACATAGGCACAAGCAGAGTCTGGAAAAACAAAGCCACGGAGTAACGTGTGCATAAGAGGTATCATGGCAGCTAGGCCTAAGCTAACTTAGCAATGTCGACAATGAGGCCACAATCCACACTACAGTGGTGGTACTGGTGGTACTGGTGATACTGGTGGTACTGGTGGTGGTAGTGGTGGTGGTGATACTAGTGGTGATACTGGTGGTGGTGGTGCTGGTGGTGGTACTGGTGGTGTTACTGGTGGTGGTTGTACTGGTGGTGATAGTACTGGTGGTGGTGGTACTGGTGGTGGTGATACTGGTGGTGGTACTGGTGGTACTGGTGGTGGTGGTGGTGGTACTAGTGGTGGTGGTACTGGTGGTGGTGGTTGTAATGGTGGGGGTGGTAGTGGTGGTGGTAGTGGTGGTACTGGTGGTGGTAGTGGTACTGGTGGTGGTACTGGTGGTGGTGGTACTGGTGGTGGTGGTGGTACTGGTGGTGGTGGTACTGGTGGTCCTGGTGGTGGTGGTACTGCTGATGGTATGTGTGGTGGTGGCACTGGTGGTGGTGGTACTGGTGGTGGTGGTACTGGTGGTACTGGTGATGGTGGTGGTACTGGTAGTACTGGTGATACTGGTGGTACTGGTGGTGGTACTGGTTGTGGTGGTGGTACTGTTGGTGGTACTGGTGTTGGTGATACTGGTGGTGGTACTAGTGGTGGTGGTGGTACTGGTCGTGGTGGTACCGGTGGTGGTGGTGGTGGTGGTGGTACTGGTGGTGGTGGTACCGGTGGTGGTACTGGTGGTGGTGGTACTGGTGGTGGTACTTGTGGTGGTGGTGGTTGTACTGGTGGTGGTGGTACTGGTGGTGGTACTAGTGGTGGTGGTGGTACTGGTGGTGGTGGTACAGGTGGTAGTGGTACTGGTACTGGTGGTGGTGGTACTAGCAGTGGTGGTACTGGTGGTAGTACTGGTGGTGGTGGTACTGGCGGTGGTGGTACTGGTGGTGGTAATGGTGGTGGTGGTGGTACTGGTGGTGGTACTTGTGGTGGTGGTGGTTGTACTGGTGGTGGTGGTACTGGTGGTGGTGGTACTGGTGGTGATGGTGGTACTGGTGGTGATGGTGGTACTGGTGGTGGTGGCAGTGTTGGTGGTGGTGGTACCGGTTGTACTGGTAGTGGTGGTGGTGGTACTGGTGGTGGTGGTTGTACTGGTGGTGGTACTGGTGGTGGTGGTACTGGTGGTGGTACTGGTGGTGGTGGTACTGGTGGTGGTACTGGTGGTGGTGGTACTGGTGGTACTGGTTGTGGTGGTGGTGGTACTGGTACTGGTGATGGTGGTACTGGTGGTACTGGTGGTGGTACAGGTAGTGGTGGTGGTACTGGTGGTGGTGGTGGTACTGGTGGTTGAACTGGTGGTGGTGGTACTGGTGGTGGTACTGGTGGTGGTACTGGTGGTGGTATGGGTGATGGTACTGGTGGTGATACTGGTGGTAATGGTGGTACTGGTGGTGGTACTGGTACTGGTGATGGTACTGGTGGTGGTACTGGTGGTGGTGGTGGTACTAGTGGTGGTAGTACTGGTGCTGGTGGTACTTGTGCTGGTGGTCCTTGTGGTGGTACTGGTGGTACTGGTGGTGGTGGTACTGGTGGTGGTGGTACTGGTGGTGGTACAGGTGGTGGTAGTGGTGGTGGTGGTACTGGTGGTACTGTTGGTGGTATTGGTGGTGGTACTGGTGGTACTGGTGGTGGTGGTACTGGCGGTGGTGGTGGTGGTACTGGTGGTGGTGGTAATGGTGGTGGTGGTACTGGTGGTATTGGTGATGGTGGTCGTACTGGTATTATTGGTACTGGTGGTACTGGTGGTATTGGTGGTGGTACTGGTGGTGTTGGTGGTACTGGTGTTGGTGGTATTGGTGGTGGTACTGGTAGTGGTACTGGTAGTGGTACTGGTGATGGTACTGGTGGTGGTGGTACTGGTGGTGGTGGTGGTACTGGTGCTGGTGGTACTGGTGGTAAAGGTGGTGGTACTGGTGAAACTGGTTCTGGTGGTGGTGATACTGGTGGTGGTACTGGGGGTGGTGGTACTGGTGGTGGTTGTACTGGTGGTACTGGTGGTGGTGGTACTTGTGGTGGTGGTGGTACTGGTGGTGGTACTGGTGATGGTGTTACTGGTGGTGGTAGTGGTACTGGTGGTGGTGGTACTGGTGGTGGTGGTACTGGTGGTGGTGGTACTGGTGGTGGTACTGGTGGTGTGGTGGTACTGGTGATGGTGTTACTGGTGGTGGTAGTGGTACTGGTGGTGGTGGTGGTGGTACCGGTGGTGGCACTGTTGGTGGTGGTACTGGTGGTGGTGGTGGTACTGGTGGTGGGGGTACTGGTGGTCCTGGTGGTGGTGGTCCTGGTGGTGGTGGTACTGGTGGTACTGGTGATGGTGGTGGTACTGGTAGTACTGGTGATACTGATGGTACTTGTGGTGGTACTGGTTGTGGTGGTGGTATTGTTGGTGGTACTGGTGGTGGTGGTACTGGTGGTGGTACTAGTAGTGGTGGTGGTACTGGTGGTGGTGGTGGTACCGGTGGTGGTGGTACTGGTGGTAGTGGTGGTACTGGTGGTCGTGGTACTGGTGGTGGTGGTACTGGCGATGGTGGTACTGGCGGTGGTGGTACTGGTGGTGGTGGTACTGGTGGTGGTGGTGGTACTGGTGGTGGTGGTACTGGTGGTGATGGTGGTACTGGTGGTGGTGGTACTGGTGGTGATGGTGGTACTGGTGGTGGTGGCACTGTTGGTGGTGGTGGTGATGGAGCAAGGTTTCAAAAATGAAACTTGCTTGTATGCAATCTTCCTCATAGTATTAATTTATTAAATCTGTACTGTCAATACTAACATTCGCATTCACGAACTCAAAAGGGATAGACGCTTGCCTATGTGTTTTACTAATGAATAACGCTTGTCCATAACTCAAGATGGCCGCTAAAGCTCGGGAAACTCAATGCGCATTTCGCAACCTGATCACATGGTGTGACGTCTTTCTTTGCTTGGTGGGAAACTTCTGCTTCTGCGCAGTGTGTATTAAAATGGCCGCTAAATGTTTTCACATGCTTAAGCTTGCTCTCATGTCATTATTAAATTGTCGTTTTCTTAACGCTACTAATGCAGGGTAGTATTATGATTACATGGGAATAGAGTTAGGGAAAGTGGGTATACAGTGAAACATTTTATTTGTGATTTTAATATTTTCTTCTTGCACTTTTAGTAATTCGTAAACTTGGGCCTGGGTTGGTGTCTTGAAACTCGAGAGACAGAGGGTTCTGCGCATGTGTCCTGTCTGCCTGCCAAGTGAAGTCAACTTGGACGTCTCCCAAGGCCACGACCTATTGGCCGAAGATGATGTACCCTAAGTTTCTGGCGGACAGAAATTGTTACTTTTCTCCTGTAAAATGTATAACATTTGTCGTGAGACGGGTGGGAAATAAAGCGAATGTATTAATTTGAAGGGGCGGGAACGTAAAGACAATAGGCTTCACAAATTAGGCCAAAATTGACATGGTACGAGAATCCACCCCCTGTCCCTGCCCAATCAGAAGTAGTGGTCCCATATTTTAGCAACATTAAGGGGAGGTACATGGGCGTAAAAGGGTATAATAGAATATAGCATTAGTAATTAGACAGAACAGAGGATACCGAAGACAGAACTAGATTCCACAGAAGAGAGAACATATAGAAGAGCTCCAGGCTGCCATGCTGATCGGTTGCTGACTGAATCCTTATCCGGAAGAGGTCCTGAGGAGGGGGCGGTGGAGTCCATTAGACGGGAGAATCGAGGAGAAGTCGAGTGCCAGAGAGGGGAACGGCGCAGGCGCGTTATAGAGAGGTCACCAGTCCTGTCCTGATCCTGAAGGAGGTCTTTGCTCTTCATCCTTCAAGGGTCCTATCTTTTCCAACTCCTTGGCTAAGGGGCTTGGTTTTCGTATTTAGGTAACTATACTGCAACCTTTAGTTGCGCTGCTGTCTCTATCCTCTCTTATTTCCTTAAACACTGTCATTTATTAGCAAAATCATTTCTATGCTTTTTCTTGGGTATTACAATCAAGTACCGTGTTTCTGTAATTTACTCTGTTAAAACTTTAGATAAACATTTTAAAACTTCCTGACTCAGTGATTATTTCAGGATTATGTATTATAGTGAATGTCACTCATTTTAAACTTCCCAATTAGCAAAGGATCCATTGGTAAGTTATTACTCTTCAATCAGAAGGTAATTGGTAGCAGGGATTTTGATAAAAGAGTACATCTGACACCCAGCGTAAGTATTAGTATAGTGTGAATGTATGGGCCCAAGTGAGTATATGGTGTATGAATGTTGTTGGCTAATATTGCGCTGGATCAGTTTTCTGGTAAGCAGAGGACGGTTGTTGTTACTCTTTGTTAATTGGGTAATGAGAATTTATTTGTATTTTTATGAACTAACATCCGCTTATTTTTGAGTTTTTGTTATATGTTGTCCAGAATACCCCGGGGTAGGTAAAAAGAATAGTGGGTGGCAAGTGGAAGCCATACTGCAGTGAGGTTATCTGTCAGGCAGAAATAGTACTGAGAAGTTAAGCAGGATTTCAAGTACTTGTTAGGGACTCTATGCGTGTGAGTAATAGCAAAAAGGGTACACTGATAAAAATTTGATGTTATATCACCTAGTAAGGGTAACATTGGAGAAGTAACAGATACTCTTGGAGCTTGTGTGAAGAGTAGACGGAAGTGTTTTACTCGTAGTGTATGTATTAGTAAACGGAAAGGTTTTACTAAAGTGTAGAAGAAACTATCTTTTTCGAAATTAGTGGAAACTGGCACGAAAGCGAATGTTTTATGTTGTTACTGAAATTTAATTAAGATTTATAGAGAAAATAAGTTTGCGTAAATTTTTGTAAAGGGAGGGTCAGTTGCTGGAGAGGGAGCTGACGTCACAAAACGCCACGCTGTGGTAGGTTGAAACAGCGGGAGTGGAAAAACCCTTGTAAAGGAGGGGTCAGTAGTCAGGAGTAGTACTGACATCACAGGTGTCGCGCTGGGATTGGTTAAACCAGCGAGAACAGAAAAGAGCAGATTGTATAGGAGGGGTTGACAGAGAAATGTCACCAAAAGGCCGCACAAGGATTGGCTCGGAAATAAAAGGTAGCAGACATTTAATTGGTCAAGATTTTAGAAGCGAAATTCTTAGTGGAGAAAAGATTGCATGTTAAAACGCGATCTGACTTTAATAGGAACTCGTCCGGATAGGAGATTCCTAGGTTTTGCAGAATATAATTTTGTACACAGAAGATTAGATAGAATGTACGGAGAAAAGAGAAAATTTAATTCTTACAAAAGATTAAGAATTATTTTAAAAAGGACAAACCAATAAAAACTAGAGAAGGAATTATTATTCCACCAGCTAAAACGCCAGCATAATTTATGATGATGGAGAGAGGTTATCATACTTGTGTATGGATGGAGAATTGGATAGAATATACTAAAAATGATGGAGTATTAGCACTTCCTGAAAATGGCACTTTCAATGGGCGAATTCTTCAAAACTTGAGATTAAGGATGAATGATTTAGAACCCAGACCTAGATTAACCCAGTATGAAGCCCTAGAAGAATGGGAAACCGAGGCATTTGAGCGAGTTAGATCTAGAAGTAATAGAAGTTATCCAGGATTTTACCCCAGATATTTACGTGAGTTAAGAGAGGGTCAGATGAAACAATGGAGAAGGGCAATGATTACAGAGGGACTGTATCCATTATTCACAGAAGGAGAAAAATCAGGAGGCAAATGTACAGAAAAGACAAAACATTTAATAAGAAATGAGGATTCAAAAGACGAATTTATGGAAGAAATGTTAAGAAATCCCCCACCATATCAGGAAGGGACAAGTGGATGCCCTCCTAGTGCACCACCACAAACTCCAATGGTACCAAAGGTAATGCATGAATTCACCCCGACTAGAATACTTCATGACAAAGAAAAGGAAGCTTTAGAAAAGACTAGAGCAGAATTAGTATGGAAAATAACTCAGATAAAAGTACATCCTGATTCATTGACTATTCCTGTAACAATTGGTCCAGTAGTTCCATTATATGGTACTCAAGGAAACTGCCCTCCATTGATACCTGTATCCACTCCTATGAATACTCCTGTGAGTAACCCCAAACCTGAAGCTCCAGTTATAATTGAGGATCAATTTAGTGACTGTGAATCCACAATATTACTCATGGATTTACCTATTCGAAGTTCTGTAAATAATACTCCAAGAAGAGATGTACCTGGAGGTTCAAAAGATGTAAGTTTAGTAACTTCATCAGGAACAAAAAGTGCTACAATAGTAACACCTGAAGATCTAGAAAGATGGGTACAAGGGTCAGTTAAACAGTGCACACCTCCAAAAGTACTGGATATCCATAAATTAAAAGTTGAATTAGAAGAAATAATAGCAGGAAATGTAGGAGTAGAACGATTGAATACCTATGATGAAGAAGAATTATTGTTCCTGTGCAGAAGTATCACTAGAAATGTGAGGGTATTTCATGAAAAATTGTCCAATCTAGCACTACAGATGGGAATTGAAATAGGGAGATCAAAAGTACTACAGAAACCCTATAGAGCAGAATTTTCAGACAAAGATTTAGAAAATATGAATGCATCTGGAAGAAGACTGCAAATAAGAGAATTAATGTTAGTTTTACAAAAATGGGGAGATCTAGATAAATGGAGATCTAGGTGGGCCAAGAAAAAGGAAGAAGCACGAACAAGTAGAACAGCATCTGAATATGTGATGAAGGAAGCAGGAAAAGCAGATCAAATGTATCCAATGCGAGAAGTTGCGGGAGGAGGATATGTACATGTCCCATGGAGCAGACAGGATATTTTATCATTTACGAATGATTTTCCAAAGCTGAGGGAAAAGCCAATTGAATGGTACAAGCAGGTTGAAAGGTTTGTGAAGGTGTCAAAGGTATTGTTGAAGGATTTAGATGGGTTGTTTGACATAGTGGTACCTGCCAATATATGGACAGATTGTAAGATCACAGTAGATTGGCCTAGTGATGAGTATCCCAGAGACCCAAAGACAGGTGCCCCGTCAAGTGATGTGATGAAAAAGTATCAGCAAGTGATAACATACCTGAAAGGAAAGATACCACCGAAAGAAACAGATTGGGTAAAAATAGATCGAACTACCCAAGAAGCCAGTGAAACAGTACATTCTTACTATGAGCGCCTATTACAGGTGTTTAAACAGTATAGTGGATTTGAGGACATTGGAGACAAGAACATGAGTCAGTTTGTGTATCGGTTTGTTTATGGTCTAAAGCCAGAAATTTGCCAGATGATTAAACAACACATGCTGTGTTGGCAGGGAAAACCCATAGATGAGATTCTGAAGTATGCAAAATATTGTGGAGACGATATTGAGGATAGACACAAGAAATTGCAGGAAAAAGTGATGTGGGCACAGGTGAAAATGGCAGAGAAGCAGGGAATTAATTTGGAAAATCCGAGTGAAAATACAGGAAAAGATTTGGGAACGAGTGGTGATACTGGGAATGGTGGAAAATTTAGTGGACGAATGAGTAGAGAAGAAGCTAAAAGAAATTTCCTTGTCATGGATGCGGAAAATTGGGACATTGGAAGGACGAGTGTAAAAAGATTCGAAATAATAATGGCCCAAATCAAAACTTAAATCAACAGACGCAGAGTGACTCACAGCAGGGTGTAAATCCCCAGAATCAGTTGCCACCTCCACCTGTTCAGGGTAATGTAAGCAGAGCAAAACACGGTACAGACATCGGATACTCAGGAGGAAGTGGTAAGAATGATTATATGACCTCACAATTTCTTTTGCAGGACAATTACTGTAAATTCGACTCATGACGGTGCCTAGGAGAGGGGAAGAAGGAGTGCATACTTGGCGCATCCTTACAGGTAGATCAGTCTGGTCCATATGTTGAAGGAAATGTGAAAGGTAATGATATTACTTTCCTTTTGGACACTGGTGCTACCAGGTCTACTGTGAGATCAGCAGACATCCCAGACCTTCCTCTCTCTGGTGAAGATATCCAAGTAGTAGGGGTAGCTAACCAAAGAATTAGAACACCTCTTACCGAACCAATGGAAGTTAAAATTGGAAACTTCAGAGAAATGCACCAATTTGTAGTGTGCGATTCTAGCCCAGTGAATTTATTAGGAAGAGACTTATTGTGCAAAATGAACTGTACAATTTTCTGCACACCGGATGGTGTGGCAGTTCAGACACCAGATGAGGACCATGTATATAAAATTATGGTTGCAAAACAAGGTACAGAAATAGATGAAATGTTTTCGCTGATAACAAAAGATGAGTTGCCAGAAGAATTAAAAGGTACAGTAAACCCAATAGTATGGGATTTCACCGGAAAAGAAGTAGGACTTATGGCAAGAATAGATCCAGTTCAAATTACGGTAAAAGAACGTGCGATTTTCCCAAATACTAAACAGTACAAAATGAGTGCAGAAGTAAAAGCAGGAGTCATTGAAGAAATCAATCGAATGGTAAAACAAAACATTCTAAAAGAAGTAATGAGTAGCCCATGCAATTCACCAATAATGGGACTAAAGAAACCTAGTGGAAAATATAGGATTGTTCAGGACCTGCGTAAAATAAACAAGATTGTGGAACCATGTTGTCCTATAGTTCCAAATCCTGCAGTAATATTATATCAGATTCCTTGGAATGCAGGATGGTTCACAGTAATTGATTTATGTCAAGCATTCTTTTCAATACCATTGCATCCAGACAGCAAGTATCTTTTTTCATTTAAATTTGAGAACAAAGTTTATGTATGGAACCGTGTTCCTCAGGGGTACACAGAAAGTCCTTCCATTTTCAATCAGATACTGAAAAAGTGCCTTGAAAAACTAGTGATGCCAGGAAGTTCAGTTTTAGTTCAATATATCGACGACTTATTAGTAGCGTCGACCACCAGAGAAGACTGTGTTGTTGATTCTATAGCTTTATTAAATCTTTTGGCTGAGGAAGGGCATAAAGTGTCACCTGAAAAGTTACAATTTTGCAGGACAACAGTTAAATATCTGGGACACCAAATTGAGAGGGGAAAAAGAAGAGTAACCTCTGAAAGAGTAGAATTAATAAAGAGAATGCAAATGCCTGTAACCCAAAGACAAGTGAGAATGTTCCTAGGAATAGTAGGATACTGTCAACAATGGATACCAAATTTTTCCATGTTAGCTAAGCCCTTAATTAACATGACGAAAAAGAAAGCAAAGGACCCTGTTGAGTGGGAGGATGAAAGTGTAGAAGCCTTTGTAAAATTGAGAAACGCACTCTGTTCAGCACCTGCCTTAGGCATGCCTGATTATAAAAGAGAATTCGCATTATTCTGTCAAGAAAGAGAAAATTGTGCACTTTCTGTCTTAACTCAGAGACATGGACTAGACAGACGTCCTATAGCATATTTTTCTGCTACATTGGACCCAGTAGCAGCCGCGTTGCCAGGATGCTTAAAAGCAGTAGCAGCAACGTGTTTGAGCATTGAACAAAGCGAGTCAATTGTGATGGGACATCCTGTAAAAGTGTATGTTCCACATGCAGTGGTGATTCTATTGACAAGAACCCGAACTCAGCATCTTACTCCTAGTCGGCTGACTAAATATGAGAGAATAATAATGGGTGATGAAAATGTGACCATGGTAAGGTGTACGATAATAAATCCAGCAAATCTATTGCCAGACCCATATCATGAAACAAATAAAGATGACGAAGAAGATGAACATGATTGTGTACAGATTACAGAATTATGTACAAAACCACGCCTAGACATTGAGGAACAGCCTCTTAAAAAGCCAGACAGGGAGTTATTTGTCGATGGTTCATGTCAAAGACATGAAGATGGTAAACTAACTGCTGCCTATGCGGTATGTGAATTAACTGGAATAGTCGAAGCATCCTATTTACCAGGAGTTAAATCTGCACAAGTAGCTGAATTGATTGCTTTGATAAAAGCTTGCAAAATTGGGAGGAATCATAGTCAATATTGTGCATGATTTTGGCCAACTATGGATGCAGAGGGATTTCATGACTTCTTCAGGATCCCCGATTAAAAATGGACAATTTGTAAGGGAATTGCTAGAAGCAATACAATCACCAAAAGAATTGGCTGTGGTGAAATGTGCCGCACACCAGTCAGGAGATGATTGGGTGGTAGTCGGCAACAGATATGCAGACCTGGTGGCTCAACATTGTGCAAAAACCAGAACGTCAGTAAATAAGAGGGTGGAAAGAATGGGAATCAGCTGCCAACTTATGCTGTATATGCCATCAGAAACTTGGAGTGAAGTAAAGAAATTGCAAGATGAGGTTGAGGAAAGTGAGAAGAATTTGTGGATTAAAATAGGTTGTTCCCAAAGAGGAGATGATGAAGTGTGGATCAGTGCAGATGGCAGACCAGTCATGCCAGACTGTTTACTTTCACAAATGGCCAGAATGCATCATGGAGACACACACACAGGGAGAGATGCAATGATTAGACTGTTCAGACAAAATTGGTACAATCCCAAATTCAGGGCTGTTGCAGAGAGTCTTTGCCAGAGATGTCTAACTTGCCAAATGCATAATCCAGGCAGGAAAACGATAATTGGGTTTGGAAAAATTGGAAAGGCAGAGGGCCCATTTATAAGACTCCAGTTTGACTTCATACAGTTACCACCATGTAGAGGGCTGAAATACGTACTAGTCATAGTGTGTCTGTTTTCAAAATGGGTGGAGGCTTACCCTACTAGAAGAAATGATAGCATAACAGTTGCAAAACTGTTGTTACGTGAGCTCATACCTAGGTTTGGTTTCCCAGTATCTTTGGAATCAGATAGAGGAAAACATTTTAACAGTGAAGTAATCAAACTAATCTGTGAAGCATTTCAAATAAAACAAAAATTACACTGTGCATATCGCCCAGAGGCTTCTGGAGTGGTTGAACAATTGAATGGCACTATAAAGTCAAGATTGGGAAAAATGTGTGCATCAACATCATTAGAGTGGCCAGACGCATTGCCACTTGTCTTAATGGGAATCAGAAGCATACCTGACAGAACGACAGGATTGAGCCCCCATGAAATAATGATGGGAAGAGCAATGAGACAAACACATGTTCCCACAAACAAACTGGTGAATATATCTGATAATATGGTTTTGGATTATTGCAAAGGATTGGCTGACCTCGTGCGTTCTGTCTCTCATCAGGTTGGAGAAGACGCAGTTTCCAGGCAGCCTGAATTAGAACATGATCTGAATCCTGGTGATTGGGTGGTAGTGAAGAATCACACCAGAGAAACGTGTCTATCACCCAGGTGGAGCAAACCTTGTCAAGTCATATTGACCACCAATACAGCAGTGAAGTGTGCAAGATTTCCTAATTGGATTCACGTAAGCCACACAAAGAGAGTACCAGAACCTGAAGAAGAGAATCTACAGACAACGCCAATCACTGAAGAAGCTGAAGGTTGCCCAGCTGAGGAATCTCAAGCTAGAGGTTCGAGAGAAGCTGACGGAGAACAACCGAGCACAAGTCAGGATTGGATACCCGTGGTAGAAGTTCCTGAATTATACCACAGAACGAGAAATCAAACTAAATTGGAAGAAATTAAAGAAGATCAGATAGGTGAAGAAGAAATAGTTTGGGATCAAGAAGACAAGACAGTAAAAGATCCTGAACTAAATCAGATAGGGAAAGAAAATTGGACTAAAAATTGTGAAGATTTAATACATTTTGAAGAGGGACAGACAGGTCTAGAAGAAGCAGGTCAGGCTGCAAAAGTTCACAGTGCAATAAGCCCTGATCAGAAACAGTTAGATCAAGAAGAATTCACTAAAGTAAAAGGGGTTAATACAAATGAACGTATAGAAATAAAAAAGGAACAAAGTCAAATTTTTGAAAGTCATAGTGGAGCTACTGAAGAGAAACAAATCAGACCTGAAAAAGAACAAACAAAAGAAGAAGTAACAAAAGAAAACAAAACAGAATTAAGAAGTGAAAATAACGAGATCGCTGAAGACAGAGAAACAGTGCCAACAAAGAAAACAAGAAAAGGAGATCATTGGCCAAGTGTCATCAAAAGAGTAAAATACCACATAACAACAAGAAGTGAAGATCCAGAACAAGTACCTGAAGTAACAAGTCAAACTGAACAGGAGAAAAAGTCAGGAAAAAGAAAAAGTAAAAGACTGAGACTTGTGAATAACAAATTCAAGGGTCCTGACTGGACTTATATTATTCTTGAAGATTTTGAAAGCTCAGAGTCAAGTGACAGTGGTGGCGAAGGAACTAGTGCAGTACTAACATACGAAGAAGAAACAAGACCACCCTGACTAAACAAAAGAATCCTCTAAAGAAAAGAAGAAGAGATAAGAAGAGCAATCTTCCTTGTCGAAAAATGCCTGATGATAGAGTTACTGGGAGACCAAAACGAAATTGTTGTAGGAGATGCTGTGCAATCTGCATATGTAGTCTAGTATTGGTGCTTATAGTATGGTTAGTCCTAATTGTAGCAGTTCTTTACCTTATGATAATAGATAAGAAGATTAATAATGAAACTAAAGGGAGGGCAGCAAACATGAAGGGCAATAGAGTAGAACTAATGGCAGAAGATGAGGCAGAAATTCATCATGAAGTAGCTGACAACGACACTAGTTTAAATGTTTTCACAAAGTTATTGTTTCAGTATGTAGACACAATGGAAGTTAGTAATTGTTATGTCTGTATGAAATTACCTGAATCAGTTGCAGAAGGATTAACATACCATCATTTACCACTGACATATGGCATCTCATGTAGTGTATTAACAAGTTTATTTTATAGAACAGGTAGGCTACAGTATTATTATTCAAACTTAGATGTGATATTTTCTGAGGTTCCGATTCGCAAGAGTATGAACCCAGTGCTTAGTAGTCAAGACGCACAGTTTATGGGAGAGTTTTTCTTAACTATGAAATCGATAGACATAACACATGCACATAGACACAATCTAACATGTTCTTTACTAGAAGAAGAAAAGATATTTTTGAATTTAGTAGAAGATAGAAGACATGATTTTCAAAAAAAAAGCTTTAGAGCATAAGGCTCAGTTGCCACCTTGGGCGGAGAAAGAAGGGAGTTATACACCTGGAAAAGCTCAAGCTGCAATGGCTCTGGATTTCGTAAAGACAGGGAAAATTTGTCTTCATAGGTTAAAGACTGATTATAACAATGTTTTCATCGGTACCAGTGAATGTGAACACAATTTTTTAATTCTTGGAGGTTGGGGACTCAAAGGAGGAACAGATTCAGTTTTTCCTGGAATTTATTATGTATGCGGGAATAAGGCTTACTTTAGGCTTCCTGCACGGTGGTATGGAAGTTGTTATTTTGGAATAGTTTTTCCAAAGATATACCACGTAAAAAGAAACACTGGAAGCAATGAAAATAATAATGAATTAATACGTAATAAAAGAGCTAGTTTTTCAGAAATTGTAGGTGATATATTTGGTGCATTGATACCTTCAGTGGGAATAATTCTGAACTCAAGGAAAATATGTAAATTGTCTACAGTGGTTGATCGTTTATCAACGGATACTGCTGGAGGTTTTCTAATGATTAATGCTGAAATGGTTGCAATTAGATCTATGGTGATGCAAAATAGACTTGCTCTTGACATTTTATTGGCAAAAGAGGGAGGAGTCTGTAAATTATTGAGGACGAAACATTGTTGCACTTATATTCCAGATAAGAGTGCAGAAATTGGAACGTATATACAGAACATAACTAAACTTGAGAAAGAACTTAAACCACTGGAAGTTGATAGTGTATGGGAAAGATTGACAAATAGTATCTCGTCAATTGGAACCTGGTTTGCTAATGGAGGGAAAGGACTTATAGGTCAAATATTAGTACCCTTAGCAGTGATAGCAATAATAATTTTAGCAATAACAATATGGTGCAGATGTTGTAGAAATAATGGAACATATAAAGTGACAGGAAAAGGAAAGAAGAGAAAACTAGACGAGATCGAACTAGAAGAATGGAGAAGTGATTTATACAAGAAATTAAAAGGAGATTGTAAGAATAGAAAAAGTAAAATTGAGAATGAAACGATTTGTTAGAAGTTGGCATCTGATTGAGGGTAGTGTTTTTGATGGCTCAGATCGCCATCAGAGAGGGGATTGATGGAGCAAGGTTTCAAAAATGAAACTTGCTTGTATGCAATCTTCCTCATAGTATTAATTTATTAAATCTGTACTGTCAATACTAACATTCGCATTCACGAACTCAAAAGGGATAGACACTTGCCTATGTGTTTTACTAATGAATAACGCTTGTCCATTACTCAAGATGGCCGCTAAAGCGCGGGAAACTCAATGCGCATGTCGCAACCTGATCACATGGTGTGACGTCTTTCTTTGCTTGGTGGGAAACTTCTGCTTCTGCGCAGTGTGTATTAAAATGGCCGCTAAATGTTTTCACATGCTTAAGCTTGCTCTCATGTCATTATTAAATTGTCGTTTTCTTAACGCTACTAATGCAGGGTAGTATTATGATTAAATGGGAATAGAGTTAGGGAAAGTGGGTATACAGTGAAACATTTTATTTGTGATTTTAATATTTTCTTCTTGCACTTTTAGTAATTCGTAAACTTGGGCCTGGGTTGGTGTCTTGAAACTCGAGAGACAGAGGGTTCTGCGCATGTGTCCTGTCTGCCTGCCAAGTGAAGTCAACTTGGAAGTCTCCCAAGGCCACGACCTATTGGCCGAAGATGATGTACCCAAAGTTTCCGGCGGACAGAAATTGTTACTTTTCTCCTGTAAAATGTATAACATTTGTCGTGAGACGGGTGGGACATAAAGCGAATGTATTAATTTGAAGGGGCGGGAACGTAAAGACAATAGGCTTCACAAATTAGGCCAAAATTGACATGGTACGAGAATCCACCCCCTGTTCCTGCCCAATCAGAAGTAGGGGTCCCATATTTTAGCAACATTAAGGGGAGGTACATGGGCGTAGAAGGGTATAATAGAATATAGCATTAGTAATTAGACAGAACAGAGGATACCGAAGACAGAACTAGATTCCACAGAAGAGAGAACATATAGAAGAGCTCCAGGCTGCCATGCTGATCGGTTGCTGACTGAATCCTTATCCGGAAGAGGTCCTGAGGAGGGGCGGCGGAGTCCATTAGACGGGAGAATCGAGAAGAAGTTGAGTGCCAGAGAGGGGAACGGCGCAGGCGTCGTTATAGAGAGGTCACCAGTCCTGTCCTGATCCTGAAGGAGGTCTTTGCTCTTCATCCTTCAAGGGTCCTATCTTTTCCAACTCCTTGGCTAAGGGGCTTGGTTCTTGTATTTAGGTAACTATACTGCAACCTTTAGTTGCGCTGCTGTCTCTATCCTCTCTTATTTCCTTAAACACTGTCATTTATTAGCAAAATCATTTCTATGCTTTTTCTTGGGTATTACAATCAAGTACCGTGTTTCTGTAATTTACTCTGTTAAAACTTTAGATAAACATTTTAAAACTTCCTGACTCAGTGATTATTTCAGGATTATGTATTATAGTGAATGTCACTCA
Organism: Calotriton arnoldi; assembly: GCA_963921515.1. NCBI lineage: Eukaryota > Metazoa > Chordata > Amphibia > Caudata > Salamandridae > Calotriton > Calotriton arnoldi. Next base: position 78,309 of record CAWUFW010005361.1, on the reverse strand, counting down.
TTTTAAACTTCCCAATTAGCAAAGGATCCATTGGTAAGTTATTACTCTTCAATCAGAAGGTAATTGGTAGCAGGGATTTTTGATAAAAGAGTACATCTGACACCCAGCGTAAGTATTAGTATAGTGTGAATGTATGGGCCCAAGTGAGCATATGGTGTATGAATGTTGTTGGCTAATATTGCGCTGGATCAGTGGTACTGGTTGTACTGGTGGTGGTACTTGTGGTACTGGTACTGGTGGTGGTGGTACTGGTGGTACTGGTGGTGGTGTTTGTACTGGTGGTGGTACTGGTGGAGGTACTGGTGGTGGTACTGGTGGTGGTGGTGGTGGTACTGGTGGTACTGGTGGTGGTACTGGTGATGGTGGTGGTACTGGTGGTGGAACTGGTGGTGGTGGTACTGGTGGTACTGGTGGTGGTGGTACTTGTGGTGGTACTGGTGGTACTGGTACTGGAGGTGGTGGTGGTGGTACTGGTGGTGATACTGGTGGTAATGGTGGTACTGGTGGTGGTACTGGTGGTACTAGTGGTGGTGGTACTGGTGCTGGTGGTACTGGTGCTGGTGGTACTTGTGGTGGTACAGGTGGTACTGGTACTGGAGGTGGTGGTGGTGGTACTGGTGGTGGTGGTACTGGTGGTACTGGTACTGGTGGTGGTGGTACTGGTGGTGGTGGTACTGGTGGTACTGGTACTGGTGGTGGTGGTACTGGTGGTACTGGTGGTGTTGTTTGTACTGGTGGTGGTACTGGTGGAGGTACTGGTGGTGGTACTGGTGGTGGTGGTGGTACTGGTGGTACTGGTGGTGGTACTGGTGATGGTGGTGGTACTGGTGGTGGAACTGGTGGTGGTGGTACTGGTGGTACTGGTGGTGGTGGTACTTGTGGTGGTACTGGTGGTACTGGTAGTGGAGGTGGTGGTGGTGGTACTGGTGGTGATACTGGTGGTAATGGTGGTACTGGTGGTGGTACTGGTGGTACTAGTGGTGGTGGTACTGGTGCTGGTGGTACTGGTGCTGGTGGTACTTGTGGTGGTACTGGTGGTACTGGTACTGGAGGTGGTGGTGGTGGTACTGGTGGTGGTGGTACTGGTACTGGTGGTGGTACTGGTGGTGGTGGTATTGGTGGGATTGTTGGTGGTACTGGTGGTGCTACTGGTGGTACTGGTGGTACTGGTGGTGGTGGTGGTAATGGTGGTAGTGGTACTGGTGGTATTGGTGATGGTGGTCGTACTGGTAGTAATGGTACTGGTGGTAGTGGTACAAGTGGTATTGGTGGTGGTGGTACTGGTGGTACTGGTGGTGGTACTGGTGTTGGTGGTATTGGTGGTGGTACTGGTAGTGGTACTGGTGGTGGTGGTACTGGTGCTGGTGGTACTGGTGCTGGTGGTACTGGTAGTGGTGGTACTGGTGGTGGTACTGGTGGTACTGGTACTGGTGGTGGTGATACTGGTGGTGGTACTGGTGGTGGTGGTACTGGTGGTGGTTGTACTGGTGGTACTGGTGGTAGTGGTACTTGTGGTGGTACTTGTGGTGGTGGTGGTACTGGTGCTGGTGGTACGGTTGATGGTGGTGGTACTGGTGGTGGTGGTACTGGTGGTGGTGGTGGTACTGGTGGTGGTACTGGTGATGGTGTTACTGGTGGTGGAAGTGGTACTGGTGGTGGTGGTGGTGGTACCGGTGGTGGTACTGTTGGTGGTGGTACTGGTGGTGGTGGTGGTACTGGTGGTGGTGGTACTGGTGGTCCTGGTGGTGGTGGTCCTGGTGGTGGTGGTACTGGTGGTACTGGTGATGGTGGTGGTACTGGTAGTACTGGTGATACTGGTGGTACGTGTGGTGGTACTGGTTGTGGTGGTGGTACTGTTGGTGGTACTGGTGGTGGTGGTACTGGTGGTGGTACTAGTGGTGGTGGTGGTACTGGTGGTGGTACCGTTGGTGGTGGTACAGGTGCTGGTAGTGGTGGTACTGTTGGTTCTGGTACGGGTAGTGGTGGTGGTGGTACTGTTGGTACTGGTGGTGGTGGTGGTACTGGTGGTACTGGTGGTGGAAGTGGTGGAGGTGGTGGTACTGGTGGTTGTGCTGGTGGTGGTGGTACAGGTGGTGGTGGTACTGGTGGTACTGGTGGTGGTACTGGTGGTTCTGGTGGTGGTGGTACTGGTGGTGGTGGTACTGGTGGCACAGGTGGTGGTGGTACTGGTGGTGGTGTACTGGTGGTGGTGGTACTGGTGGTGGTGGTACTGGTGGTGGTGGTGGTACTGGTACTGGTGGTGTTACTGGTGGTGGTACTGGTGGTGGTGGTACTGGTGGTGGTACTGGTGGTGGTGGTGGTACTGGTGGTACTGGTACTGGTGAAACTGGTACTGGTGGTGGTGATACTGGGGGTGGTACTGGGGGTGGTGGTACTGGTGGTGGTTGTACTGGTGGTACTGGTGGTGGTGGTACTTGTGGTGGTGGTGGTACCTGTGGTGGGGGTACTGGTGGTGGTGGTACCGGTGGTGGTACTGGTGGCGGTGGTGGTACTTGTGGTGGTACTGGTGCTGGTGTTACTGGTGGTGGTAGTGGTACTGGTGGTGGTGGTGGTACTGGTGGTGGTACTGGTGGCGGTGGTGGTACTGGTGGTGGTACTGGTGATGGTGTTACTGGTGGTGGTAGTGGTACTGGTGGTGGTGGTGGTGGTACCGGTGGTGGTGGTGGTACTGTTGGTGGTGGTACTGGTGGTGGTACTGGTGGTACTGGTGGTCCTGGTGGTGGTGGTCCTGGTGGTGGTGGTACTGGTGGTACTGGTGATGGTGGTGGTACTGGTAGTACTGGTGGTACTTGTGGTGGTACTGGTTGTGGTGGTGGTACTGTTGGTGGTACTGGTGGTGGTGGTACTGGTGGTGGTACTAGTGGTGGTGGTGGTACTGGTGGTGGTGGTGGTACCGGTGGGGGTGGTATTGGTACTGGTGGTGGTGGTACTGGTGGTGGTGGTACTGGAGGTAGTGGTGGTACTGGTGGTACTGGTGGTACTGGTAGTGGTGGTACTGGTGGTGGTACTGGCGATGGTGGTACTGGCGGTGGTGGTACTGGTGGTGGTGGTACTGGTGGTGGTTGTACTGGTGGGGGTGGTACTGGTGGTGGTACTGGTGGTGGTGGTACTGGTGGTGATGTTACTGGTGGTGATGGTGGTACTGGTGGCGGTGGCACTGTTGGTGGTGGTGGTACTGGTTGTACTGGTGGTACTGGTACTTGTGGTACTGGTACTGGTGGTACTGGTGGTACTGGTGGTGGTACTGGTGGTACTAGTGGTGGTGGTACTGGTGCTGGTGGTACTGGTGCTGGTGGTACTTGTGGTGGTACAGGTGGTACTGGTACTGGAGGTGGTGGTGGTGGTACTGGTGGTGGTGGTACTGGTGGTACTGGTACTGGTGGTGGTGGTACTGGTGGTGGTGGTACTGGTGGTACTGGTACTGGTGGTGGTGGTACTGGTGGTACTGGTGGTGGTGTTTGTACTGGTGGTGGTACTGGTGGAGGTACTGGTGGTGGTACTGGTGGTGGTGGTGGTACTGGTGGTACTGGTGGTGGTACTGGTGATGGTGGTGGTACTGGTGGTGGAACTGGTGGTGGTGGTACTGGTGGTACTGGTGGTGGTGGTACTTGTGGTGGTACTGGTGGTACTGGTAGTGGAGGTGGTGGTGGTGGTACTGGTGGTGATACTGGTGGTAATGGTGGTACTGGTGGTGGTACTGGTGGTACTAGTGGTGGTGGTACTGGTGCTGGTGGTACTGGTGCTGGTGGTACTTGTGGTGGTACTGGTGGTACTGGTACTGGAGGTGGTGGTGGTGGTACTGGTGGTGGTGGTACTGGTACTGGTGGTGGTACTGGTGGTGGTGGTATTGGTGGGATTGTTGGTGGTACTGGTGGTGCTACTGGTGGTACTGGTGGTACTGGTGGTGGTGGTGGTAATGGTGGTAGTGGTACTGGTGGTATTGGTGATGGTGGTCGTACTGGTAGTAATGGTACTGGTGGTAGTGGTACAAGTGGTATTGGTGGTGGTGGTACTGGTGGTACTGGTGGTGGTACTGGTGTTGGTGGTATTGGTGGTGGTACTGGTAGTGGTACTGGTGGTGGTGGTACTGGTGCTGGTGGTACTGGTGCTGGTGGTACTGGTAGTGGTGGTACTGGTGGTGGTACTGGTGGTACTGGTACTGGTGGTGGTGATACTGGTGGTGGTACTGGTGGTGGTGGTACTGGTGGTGGTTGTACTGGTGGTACTGGTGGTAGTGGTACTTGTGGTGGTACTTGTGGTGGTGGTGGTACTGGTGCTGGTGGTACGGTTGATGGTGGTGGTACTGGTGGTGGTGGTACTGGTGGTGGTGGTGGTACTGGTGGTGGTACTGGTGATGGTGTTACTGGTGGTGGAAGTGGTACTGGTGGTGGTGGTGGTGGTACCGGTGGTGGTACTGTTGGTGGTGGTACTGGTGGTGGTGGTGGTACTGGTGGTGGTGGTACTGGTGGTCCTGGTGGTGGTGGTCCTGGTGGTGGTGGTACTGGTGGTACTGGTGATGGTGGTGGTACTGGTAGTACTGGTGATACTGGTGGTACGTGTGGTGGTACTGGTTGTGGTGGTGGTACTGTTGGTGGTACTGGTGGTGGTGGTACTGGTGGGTGGTACTAGTGGTGGTGGTGGTACTGGTGGTGGTACCGTTGGTGGTGGTACAGGTGCTGGTAGTGGTGGTACTGTTGGTTCTGGTACTGGTAGTGGTGGTGGTGGTACTGTTGGTACTGGTGGTGGTGGTGGTACTGGTGGTACTGGTGGTGGAAGTGGTGGAGGTGGTGGTACTGGTGGTTGTGCTGGTGGTGGTGGTACAGGTGGTGGTGGTACTGGTGGTACTGGTGGTGGTACTGGTGGTTCTGGTGGTGGTGGTACTGGTGGTGGTGGTACTGGTGGCACAGGTGGTGGTGGTACTGGTGGTGGTGTACTGGTGGTGGTGGTACTGGTGGTGGTGGTACTGGTGGTGGTGGTGGTACTGGTACTGGTGGTGTTACTGGTGGTGGTACTGGTGGTGGTGGTACTGGTGGTGGTACTGGTGGTGGTGGTGGTACTGGTGGTACTGGTACTGGTGAAACTGGTACTGGTGGTGGTGATACTGGGGGTGGTACTGGGGGTGGTGGTACTGGTGGTGGTTGTACTGGTGGTACTGGTGGTGGTGGTACTTGTGGTGGTGGTGGTACCTGTGGTGGGGGTACTGGTGGTGGTGGTACCGGTGGTGGTACTGGTGGCGGTGGTGGTACTTGTGGTGGTACTGGTGCTGGTGTTACTGGTGGTGGTAGTGGTACTGGTGGTGGTGGTGGTACTGGTGGTGGTACTGGTGGCGGTGGTGGTACTGGTGGTGGTACTGGTGATGGTGTTACTGGTGGTGGTAGTGGTACTGGTGGTGGTGGTGGTGGTACCGGTGGTGGTGGTGGTACTGTTGGTGGTGGTACTGGTGGTGGTACTGGTGGTACTGGTGGTCCTGGTGGTGGTGGTCCTGGTGGTGGTGGTACTGGTGGTACTGGTGATGGTGGTGGTACTGGTAGTACTGGTGGTACTTGTGGTGGTACTGGTTGTGGTGGTGGTACTGTTGGTGGTACTGGTGGTGGTGGTACTGGTGGTGGTACTAGTGGTGGTGGTGGTACTGGTGGTGGTGGTGGTACCGGTGGGGGTGGTATTGGTACTGGTGGTGGTGGTACTGGTGGTGGTGGTACTGGAGGTAGTGGTGGTACTGGTGGTACTGGTGGTACTGGTAGTGGTGGTACTGGTGGTGGTACTGGCGATGGTGGTACTGGCGGTGGTGGTACTGGTGGTGGTGGTACTGGTGGTGGTTGTACTGGTGGGGGTGGTACTGGTGGTGGTACTGGTGGTGGTGGTACTGGTGGTGATGTTACTGGTGGTGATGGTGGTACTGGTGGCGGTGGCACTGTTGGTGGTGGTGGTACTGGTTGTACTGGTGGTGGTACTGGTGGTACTGGTACTTGTGGTACTGGTACTGGTGGTACTGGTGGTACTGGTGGTGGTACTGGTGGTGGTGGTACTGGTACTGGTGGTGGTACTGGTGATGGTGGTGGTACTGGTGGTAGAACTGGTGGTGGTGGTACTGGTGGTGGTACTGGTGATGGTACTGGTGGTGGTACTGGTGGTGGTACTGGTGATGGTACTGGTGGTGATACTGGTGGTAATGGTGGTGGTACTGGTGGTGGTACTGGTGGTGGTACTGGTGATGGTACTGGTGGTGGTACTGGTGGTGGTACTGGTGGTACTGGTGGTGGTGGTGGTACTAGTGGTGGTGGTACTGGTGCTGGTGGTACTGGTGCTGGTGGTACTGGTACTGGTGGTACTGGTGGTGGTACTTGTGGTGGTGGTACTGGTGGTGGTACTGGTACTGGTGGTGGTGGTGGTACTGGTGGTGGTGGTACTGGTGGTGGTGGTGGTACTGGCGATGGTGGTACTGGCGGTGGTGGTACTGGTGGTAGTGGTACTGGTGGTATTGGTGGTGGTGGTGGTACTGGTGGTACTGGTGGTGGTACTGGTGTTGGTGGTATTGGTGGTGGTACTGGTAGTGGTACTGGTGGTAGTGGTACTGGTGGTGGTACTGGTGGTGGTGGTACTGGTGGTGGTACTGGTGGTGGTGGTACTGGTGGTGGTACTGGTGCTGGTGGTACTGGTAGTGGTGGTACTGGTGGTGGTACTGGTGTTACTGGTACTGGTGGTGGTGATACTGGTGGTGGTACTGGTGGTGGTGGTACTAGTGGTGGTTCTACTGGTGGTACTGGTGGTAGTGGTACTTGTGGTGGTACTTGTGGTGGTGGTGATACTGGTGGTGGTGGTACTGGTGGTGGTGGTGGTACTGGTGGTGGTGGTACTGGTGGTGGTACTGGTGGCGGTGGTAACTGCTGGTGGTACTGGTGGTGCTACTGGTGATGGTGTTACTGGTGGTGGAAGTGGTACTGGTGGTGGTGGTACCGGTGGTGGTGGTGGTACTGTTGGTGGTACTGGTGGTGGTGGTACTGGTGGTGGTACTGGTGGTGGTGGTGGTACTGGTGCTGGTGGTACTGGTACTGGTGAAACTGGTACTGGTGGTGGTGATACTGGTGGTGGTACTGGTGGTGATGGTACTGGTGGTGGTTGTACTGGTGGTACTGGTGGTGGTGGTACTTGTGGTGGTGGTGGTACCTGTGGTGGGGGTACTGGTGGTGGTGGTACCGGTGGTGGTACTGGTGGCGGTGGTGGTACTGGTGGTGGTACTGGTGGCGGTGGTGGTACTGGTGGTGGTACTGGTGCTGGTGTTACTGGTGGTGGTAGTGGTACTGGTGGTGGTGGTGGTACTGGTGGTGGTGGTACTGGTGGTGGTACTGGTGGTGGTGGTGGTACTGGTGGTGGTACTGGTGATGGTGTTACTAGTGGTGGTAGTGGTACTGGTGGTGGTGGTGGTGGTACCGTTGGTGGTGGTGGTACTATTGGTGGTGGTACTGGTGGTGGTACTGGTGGTCCTGGTGGTGGTGGTCTTGGTGGTGGTGGTACTGGTGGTACTGGTGATGGTGGTGGTACTGGTGGTGGTACTGATGGTGGTGGTACTGGTGGTGGTACTGGTGGTGGTGGTACTGGTGGTGGTACTGGTGGTGGTGGTGGTACTGGTGCTGGTGGTACTGGTACTGGTGAAACTGGTACTGGTGGTGGTGATACTGGTGGTGGTACTGGTGGTGGTGGTACTGGTGGTGGTTGTACTGGTGGTACTGGTGGTGGTGGTACTTGTGGTGGTGGTGGTACCTGTGGTGGGGGTACTGGTGGTGGTGGTACTGGTGGTGGTACTGGTGGCGGTGGTGGTACTGGTGGTGGTACTGGTGGTGGTGGTACTGGTGGTGGGACTGGTGGCGGTGGTGGAACTGGTGGTGGTACTGGTGATGGTGTTACTGGTGGTGGTAGTGGTACTGGTGGTGGTGGTGGTGGTACCGGTGGTGGTGGTGGTACTGGTGGTGGTGGTACTGGTGGTGGTACTGGTGGTACTGGTGGTCCTGGTGGTGGTGGTCCTGGTGGTGGTGGTACTGGTGATGGTGGTGGTACTGGTAGTACTGGTGGTACTTGTGGTGGTACTGTTTGTGGTGGTGGTACTGTTGGTGGTACTGGTGGCGGTGGTACTGGTGGTGGTACTAGTGGTGGTGGTGGTACTGGTGGTGGTGGTGGTACCGGTGGTGGTGGTATTGGTACTGGTGGTGGTGGTACTGGTGGTGGTGGTACTGGTGGTACTAGTGGTGGTGGTACTGGTGCTGGTGGTACTGGTGCTGGTGGTACTTGTGGTGGTACTGGTGGTACTGGTACTGGAGGTGGTGGTGGTGGTACTGGTGGTGGTGGTACTGGTACTGGTGGTGGTACTGGTGGTGGTGGTATTGGTGGGATTGTTGGTGGTACTGGTGGTGCTACTGGTGGTGGTGGTACTGGCGGTGGTGGTGGTGGTACTGGTGGTGGTGGTAATGGTGGTAGTGGTACTGGTGGTATTGGTGATGGTGGTCGTACTGGTAGTAATGGTACTGGTGGTAGTGGTACAAGTGGTATTGGTGGTGGTGGTACTGGTGGTACTGGTGGTGGTACTGGTGTTGGTGGTATTGGTGGTGGTACTGGTAGTGGTACTGGTGGTGGTGGTACTGGTGCTGGTGGTACTGGTGCTGGTGGTACTGGTAGTGGTGGTACTGGTGGTGGTACTGGTGGTACTGGTACTGGTGGTGGTGATACTGGTGGTGGTACTGGTGGTGGTGGTACTGGTGGTGGTTGTACTGGTGGTACTGGTGGTAGTGGTACTTGTGGTGGTACTTGTGGTGGTGGTGGTACTGGTGCTGGTGGTACGGTTGATGGTGGTGGTACTGGTGGTGGTGGTACTGGTGGTGGTGGTGGTACTGGTGGTGGTACTGGTGATGGTGTTACTGGTGGTGGAAGTGGTACTGGTGGTGGTGGTGGTGGTACCGGTGGTGGTGGTGGTACTGTTGGTGGTGGTACTGGTGGTGGTGGTGGTACTGGTGGTGGTGGTACTGGTGGTCCTGGTGGTGGTGGTCCTGGTGGTAGTGGTACTGGTGGTACTGGTGATGGTGGTGGTACTGGTAGTACTGGTGATACTGGTGGTACATGTGGTGGTACTGGTTGTGGTGGTGGTACTGTTGGTGGTACTGGTGGTGGTGGTACTGGTGGTGGTACTAGTGGTGGTGGTGGTACTGGTGGTGGTACCGTTGGTGGTGGTACAGGTACTGGTGGTACTGTTGGCTCTGGTACGGGTAGTGGTGGTACTGTTGGTACTGGTGGTGGTGGTGGTACTGGTGGTACTGGTGGTGGAAGTGGTGGAGGAGGTGGTACTGGTGGTTGTACTGGTGGTGGTGGTACAGGTGGTGGGGGTGGTACTGGTGGTACTGGTGGTTCTGGTGGTGGTGGTACTGGTGGTACTGGTGGCACAGGTGGTGGTGGTACTTGTGGTGGTGTACTGGTGGTGGTGGTACTGGTGGTGGTGGTACTGGTACTGGTGGTGTTACTGGTGGTGGTACTGGTGGTGGTGGTACTGGTGGTGGTACTGGTGGTGGTGGTGGTACTGGTGCTGGTGGTACTGGTACTGGTGAAACTGGTACTGGTGGTGGTGATACTGGTGGTGGTACTGGTGGTGGTGGTACTGGTGGTGGTTGTACTGGTGGTACTGGTGGTACTGGTGGTGGAAGTGGTGGAGGTGGTGGTACTGGTGGTTGTACTGGTGGTGGTGGTACAGGTGGTGGTGGTACTGGTGGTGGTGGTGGTACTGGTGGTACTGGTGGTTCTGGTGGTGGTGGTACTGGTGGTACTGGTGGCACAGGTGGTGGTGGTACTGGTGGTGGTGGTACTGGTACTGGTGGTGTTACTGGTGGTGGTACTGGTGGTGGTGGTACTGGTGGTGGTACTGGTGGTGGTGGTGGTACTGGTGCTGGTGGTGGTGGTACTGGTGAAACTGGTACTGGTGGTGGTGATAGTGGTGGTGGTACTGGTGGTGGTGGTACTGGTGGTGGTTGTACTGGTGGTACTGGTGGTGGTGGTACTTGTGGTGGTGGTGGTACCTGTGGTGGGGGTACTGGTGGTGGTGGTACCGGTGGTGGTACTGGTGGCGGTGGTGGTACTTGTGGTGGTACTGGTGCTGGTGTTACTGGTGGTGGTACTGGTGGTGGTGGTGGTACTGGTGGTGGTACTGGTGGCGGTGGTGGTACTGGTGGTGGTACTGGTGATGGTGTTACTGGTGGTGGTAGTGGTACTGGTGGTGGTGGTGGTGGTACCGGTGGTGGTGGTGGTACTGTTGGTGGTGGTACTGGTGGTGGTACTGGTGGTACTGGTGGTCCTGGTGGTGGTGGTCCTGGTGGTGGTGGTACTGGTGATGGTGGTGGTACTGGTAGTACTGGTGGTACTTGTGGTGGTACTGGTTGTGGTGGTGGTACTGTTGGTGGTACTGGTGGTGGTGGTACTGGTGGTGGTACTAGTGGTGGTGGTGGTACTGGTGGTGGTGGTGGTACCGGTGGTGGTGGTATTGGTACTGGTGGTGGTGGTACTGGTGGTGGTGGTACTGGTGGTAGTGGTGGTACTGGTGGTACTGGTGGTGGTGGTACTGGTGGTGGTGGTGGTACTGGCGATGGTGGTACTGGCGGTGGTGGTACTGGTGGTGGTGGTACTGGTGGTGGTTGTACTGGTGGTGGTGGTACTGGTGGTGGTGGTGGTACTGATGGTGGTGGTACTGGTGGTGATGGTACTGGTGGTGATGGTGGTACTGGTGGCGGTGGCACTGTTGGTGGTGGTGGTACTGGTTGTACTGGTGGTGGTACTGGTGGTACTGGTACTTGTGGTACTGGTACTGGTGGTACTGGTGGTGGTACTGGTGGTGGTGGTACTGGTACTGGTGGTGGTACTGGTGATGGTGGTGGTACTGGTGGTAGAACTGGTGGTGGTGGTACTGGTGGTAGTACTGGTGATGGTACTGGTGATGGTACTGGTGGTGGTACTGGTGATGGTACTGGTGGTGATACTGGTGGTAATGGTGGTGGTACTGGTGGTGGTACTGGTGGTGGTACTGGTGATGGTACTGGTGGTGGTACTGGTGGTGGTACTGGTGGTGGTACTGGTGGTACTGGTGCTGGTGGTACTGGTACTGGTGGTACTGGTGGTGGTGGTACTTGTGGTGGTGGTACTGGTGGTGGTACTGGTACTGGTGGTGGTGGTGGTACTGGTGGTACTGGTGGTGGTGGTACTGGTGGTGGTGGTGGTACTGGCGATGGTGGTACTGGCGGTGGTGGTACTGGTGGTACTGGTGGTAGTGGTACTGGTGGTATTGGTGGTGGTGGTGGTACTGGTGGTACTGGTGGTGGTACTGGTGTTGGTGGTATTGGTGGTGGTACTGGTAGTGGTACTGGTGGTAGTGGTACTGGTGGTGGTACTGGTGGTGGTGGTACTGGTGGTGGTACTGGTGCTGGTGGTACTGGTAGTGGTGGTACTGGTGGTGGTACTGGTGTTACTGGTACTGGTGGTGGTGATACTGGTGGTGGTACTGGTGGTGGTGGTACTAGTGGTGGTTCTACTGGTGGTAGTGGTACTTGTGGTGGTACTTGTGGTGGTGGTGATACTGGTGGTGGTGGTACTGGTGGTGGTGGTACTGGTGGTGGTACTGGTGGCGGTGGTGGTACTGCTGGTGGTACTGGTGGTGCTACTGGTGATGGTGTTACTGGTGGTGGAAGTGGTACTGGTGGTGGTGGTGGTACTGGTGGTGGGGTACTGGTGGTGGGTCTGGTGGCGGTGGTGGTACTGGTGATGGTTAAATGGTGGTGGTAGTGGTACTGGTGGTGGTGGTGGTACCGGTGGTGGTGGTGGTACTGTTGGTGGTGGTACTGGTGGTGGTACTGGTGGTCCTGGTGGTGGTGGTCTAGGTGGTGGTGGTACTGGGGGTTACTGGTGATGGTGGTGGTACTGGTGGTGGTACTGATGGTGGTGGTACTGGTGGTGGTACTGGTGGTGGTGGTACTGGTGGTGGTACTGGTGGTGGTGGTGGTACTGGTGGTGGTGGTACTGGTACTGGTGAAACTGGTACTGGTGGTGGTGATACTGGTGGTGGTACTGGTGGTGGTGGTACTGGTGGTGGTTGTACTGGTGGTACTGGTGGTGGTGGTACTTGTGGTGGTGGTGGTACCTGTGGTGGGGGTACTGGTGGTGGTGGTACCGGTGGTGGTACTGGTGGCGGTGGTGGTACTGGTGGTGGTACTGGTGCTGGTGTTACTGGTGGTAGTAGTGGTACTGGTGGTGGTGGTGGTACTGGTGGTGGTGGTACTGGTGGTGGTACTGGTGGCGGTGGTGGAACTGGTGGTGGTACTGGTGATGGTGTTACTGGTGGTGGTAGTGGTACTGGTGGTGGTGGTGGTGGTACCGGTGGTGGTACTGTTGGTGGTGGTACTGGTGGTGGTACTGGTGGTACTGGTGGTCCTGGTGGTGGTGGTGGTCCTGGTGGTGGTGGTACTGGTGGTACTGGTGATGGTGGTGGTACTGGTAGTACTGGTGGTACTTGTGGTGGTACTGGTTGTGGTGGTGGTACTGTTGGTGGTACTGGTGGTGGTGGTACTGGTGGTGGTACTAGTGGTGGTGGTGGTACTGGTGGTGGTGGTGGTACCGGTGGTGGTGGTATTGGTACTGGTGGTGGTGGTACTGGTGGTGGTGGTACTGGTGGTAGTGGTGGTACTGGTGGTACTGGTGGTGGTGGTACTGGTGGTGGTGGTGGTACTGGCGATGGTGGTACTGGCGGTGGTGGTACTGGTGGTGGTGGTACTGGTGGTGGTTGTACTGGTGGTGGTGGTACTGGTGGTGGTGGTGGTACTGGTGGTGGTGGTACTGGTGGTGATGGTACTGGTGGTGATGGTGGTACTTGTGGCGGTGGCACTGTTGGTGGTGGTGGTACTGGTTGTACTGGTGGTGGTACTGGTGGTACTGGTACTTGTGGTACTGGTACTGGTGGTACTGGTGGTACTGGTGGTGGTACTGTTGGTGGTGGTACTGGTACTGGTGGTGGTACTGGTGATGGTGGTGGTACTGGTGGTAGAACTGGTGGTGGTGGTACTGGTGGTGGTACTGGTGATGGTACTGGTGGTGATACTGGTGGTAATGGTGGTGGTACTGGTGGTACTGGTGGTGGTACTGGTGATGGTACTGGTGGTGGTACTGGTGGTGGTACTGGTGGTACTGGTGGTGGTGATGGTACTAGTGGTGGTGGTACTGGTGCTGGTGGTACTGGTGCTGGTGGTACTGGTACTGGTGGTACTGGTACTGGTGGTGGTGGTGGTACTTGTGGTGGTGGTACTGGTGGTGGTACTGGTACTGGTGTTGGTGGTGGTACTGATGGTGGTAGTGGTGGTGGTGGTGGTACTGGTGGTGGTTGTGGTACTGTTGGTGGTACCGGTGGTGGTACTGGTGGTGGTACTGGTTGTGGTGGTGGTGGTACTGGTTCTGGTGGTGGTGGTACTGGTGGTGGTACTGGTGATGGTGGTGGTACTGGTGGTGGAACTGGTGGTGGTGGTACTGGTAGTGGTACTGGTGATGGTACTGGTGGTGGTAATGGTGGTGGTACTGGTGGTGGTACTGGTAGTGGTACTGGTGATGGTACTGGTGGTGGTACTGGTGATGGTACTGGTGGTGGTACTGGTGGTGGTACTGGTGGTACTGGTGGTGGTGGTACTAGTGGTGGTGGTACTGGTGCTAGTGGTACTGGTGCTGGTGGTACTGGTATTGGTGGTGGTGGTGGTACTTGTGGTGGTGGTACTGGTGGTGGTACTGGTACTGGTGGTGGTACTGATGGCGGTAGTGGTAGTGGTGGTACTGGTGGTGGTTGTGGTACTGTTGGTGGTATTGGTGGTGGAACTGGTGGTGGTGGTACTGGTGGTGGTACTGGTGGTGGTACTGGTGGTGGTGGTGGTGGTGGTGGTACTAGTGGTTGTGGTACTGGTGCTGGTGGTACTGGTGCTGGTGGTACTTGTGGTGGTACTGGTGGTACTGGAGGTAGTGGTGGTGGTACTGGTGGTGGCGGTACTGGTACTGGTGGTGGTGGTGGTACTAGTGGTGGTAGTGGTGGTGGTGGTACTGGGGGTACTGTTGGTGGTACTGGTGGTGCTACTGGTGGTACTGGTGGTACTGGTGGTGGTGGTACTGGCGGTGGTGGTGGTGGTACTGGTGGTTGTGGTAATGGTGGTAGTGGTACTGGTGGTATTGGTGATGGTGGTCGTACTGGTAGTACTGGTACTGGTGGTAGTGGTACTGGTGGTATTGGTGGTGGTAGTGGTACTGGTGGTGGTACTGGTGTTGGTGGTACTGGTGGTGGTACTGGTGGTGGTACTGTTGGTGGTACTGGTGGTGGTGGTACTGGTGGTGGTACTGGTGCTGGTGGTACAGATGGTCCTGGTGGTAAAGGTGGTGGTACTGTTGGTGGTACTGGTACTGGTGGTGGTGATACTGGTGGTGGTACTGGTGGTGGTGGTACTAGTGGTGGTTCTACTGGTGGTACTGGTGGTAGTGGTACTTGTGGTGGTACTTGTGGTGGTGGTGATACTGGTGGTGGTGGTACTGGTGGTGGTGGTGGTACTGGTGGTGGTGGTACTGGTGGTGGTACTGGTGGCGGTTGTGGTACTGCTGGGGGTACCGGTGGTGCTACTGGTGATGGTGTTACTGGTGGTGGAAGTGGTACTGGTGGTGGTGGTGGTGGTACCGGTGGTGGTGGTGGTACTGTTGGTGGTGGTACTGGTGGTGGTGGTGGTACTGGTGGTGGTGGTACTGGTGTTCCTGGTGGTGGTGGTCCTGGTGGTGGTGGTACTGGTGGTACTGGTGATGGTGGTGGTACTGGTAGTACTGGTGATACTGGTGGTAATTGTGGTGGTACTGTTTGTGGTGGTGGTACTGTTGGTGGTACTGGTGGTGATGGTACTGGTGGTGGTACTAGTGGTGGTGGTGGTGGTACTGGTAGTGGTGGTACTGTTGGTTCTGGTACTGGTAGTGGTGGTGGTGGTACTGTTGGTCTTGGTGGTGGTGGTGGTACTGGTGGTGGTACTGGTGGTACTGGTGGTGGAAGTGGTGGAGGTGGTGGTACTGGTGATGGTACTGGTGGTGGTACAGGTGGTACAGGTGGTGGTGGTACTGGTGGTGGGGGTGGTACTGGTGGTGGTACTGGTGGTACTGGTGGTGGTGGTACTGGCGGTGGTGGTACTGGTGGCACAGGTGGTGGTGTACTGGTGGTGGTGGTACTGGTGGTGGTGGTGGTACTGGTACTGGTGGTGGTACTGGTGGGGGTACTGGTGGTGGTGGTACTTGTGGTACTGGTGGTACTTGTGGTACTGGTACTAGTGGTGGTACTGGTGGTGGTGGTACTGGTGGTGGTGATGGTGGTACTGGTAGTGGTGGTGGTACTGGTGGTGGTACTGGTGATGGTACTGGAGGTGGTACTGGTGGTGGTGGTACTGCTGGTACTGGTAGTGGTAGTAGTACTGGTGGTGGTGGTACTGGTGGTGGTTGTACTGGTGGTGGTACTGGTGTTGGTGGTACTTGTGGTGGTGGTGGTACTGGTACTGGTGGTGGTACTGGTGGTGGTACTGGTGGTGGTGGTACTTGTGGTACTGGTGGTGGTGGTGGTACTGGTACTAGTGGTGGAACTGGTGGTGGTGGTACTGGTGGTGGTGATGGTGGTACTGGTAGTGGTGGTGGTACTGGTGGTGGTACTGGTGGTGGTACTGGTGATGGTACTGGAGGTGGTACTGGTGTTGGTGGTACTGCTGGTACTGGTAGTGGTAGTAGTACTGGTGGTGGTGGCACTGGTGGTGGTGGTACTGGTGGTGGTGGTGGTACCGTTGGTGGTGGTACTGGTGGTGGTGGTACTGGTGGTTGTGGTACTGGTGGTAGTGGTGGTACTGGTGGTGGTGGTACTGGTGGTACTGGTGGTGGTACTGGTGTTGGTACTGGTGGTGGTGGTACTTGTGGTGGTGGTGGTTGTACTGGTGGTGGTGGTGCTGGTGGTGGTACTGGTGGTGGTGGTACTGGTGGTGGTGGTACTGGTCGTGATGGTGGTACTGGTGGTGGTGGCACTGTTGGTGTTGGTGGTACTGGTTGTACTGGTGGTGGTACTGGTGGTACTGGTACTGGTGGTGGTGGTACTGGTGGTGGTGGTGGTACTCGTGGTGGTACTGATGGTGGTGGTACTGGTGGTACTGGTTTTGGTGGTGGTGGTGGTACTGGTACTGGTGGTGGTGGTACTGGTGGTGGTAGTGGTAGTGGTGGTGGTACTGGTGGTGGTGGTGGTACTGGTGGTGGAACTGGTGGTGGTGGTACTGGTGGTGGTACTGGTGGTGGTACTGCTGATGGTACTGATGGTGGTACTGGTGGTGGTACTGGTGATGGTACTGGTGGTAGTGGTACTGGTGGTATTGGTGGTGGTGGTGGTACTGGTGGTACTGGTGGTGGTGGTGGTACTGGTGTTGGTGGTATTAGTGGTGGTACTGGTAGTGGTACTGGTGGTGGTGGTACTGGTGGTGGTGGTATTGGTGGTGGTACTGGTGGTGGTGGTGGTACTGGTGGTGGTGGTGGTGGTGGTGGTGGTACTAGTGGTGGTGGTACTGGTGGTGGTACTCATGGTGGTGGTACTGGTGGTGGTGGTACTGGTACTGGTGGCACTGGTGGTGGTACTGGTGGTACTGGTGGTACTGGTACTGGTGGTGGTGATACTGGTGGTGGTACTGGTAGTGGTGGTGGTACTGGTGGTGGTGGCACTGGTGGTGGTGGTGGTACTGGTGGTGGTGGTACTGGTGGTGGTACTGGTGATGGTGGTACTGGTGGTGGTACTGGTGCGGTGGTGGTACTGGTGGTGGTAATGGTGATGGTGTTACTGGTGGTAGTGGTGGTACAGGTGGTGGTGGTACTGGTGGTGATACTGGTGTTGGTACTGGTGGTGGTACTGGTGTTGGTACTGGTGGTGGTGGTGGTGGTGGTACTGGTGGTGGTACTGGTGGTGGCGGTACTGGTGGTGGTGGTGGCTCTGGTGGTGGTTCTGGTGGTAGTACTGGTGGTACTGGTAGTGGTACTGGTGGTGGTACTGGTGATGGTACCGGTGGTGGTACTGGTGGTGGTGGTAATGGTGGTGGTACTGGTAGTACTGGTGCTGGTGGTGATAATACTGGTGGTGGTGGTGGTACTGGAGGTGGTGGTACTGGTGGTGGTATGTGTGGTGGTGGTACTGGTGGTGGTAGTACTGGTGGTGGTACTGGTGGTGGTGGTACTGGTACTGGTGGTGGTGGTACTGGTACTGGTGGTGGTACTGGTACTGGTGGTGGTAGTACTGGTGGTGGTAGTGCTGGTCATGGTGGTACTGGTGGTACTGGTGGTAATGGTAGTGGTGGTGGTACTGGTGGTGGTGGTACTGGTGGTGGTGGTACTGGTGGTACTGGTGGTACTGGAGGTGGTACTATTGGTACTGGTACTGGTGGTGGTGGTGGTGGTGGTGGTGGTACGGGTGGTGGTACTGGTGGCACTGGTGGTACTGGTGGTGGGAGTGGTGGAGGTGGTGGTACTTGTGGTGGTGGTACTGGTGGTGGTGGTACTTGTGAATGTGGTACTGGTGGTGGTGGTACTGGTGGTAGTTGTACTGGTGGTGGTACTGGTGGTAGTACTGGTGGTGGTTGTACTTGTGGTACTCATGGTAGTGGTGGTACTGGTACTAGTGGTGGTACTGGTGGTGGTGGTACTGGTACTTGTGGTGGTGGTAGTGGTGGTGGTAGTGGTGGTGGTACTTTTGGTGGTACTGGAGGTGGTACTGGTGGTGGTGGTACTGCTGGTACTGGTAGTGGTGGTGGTACTGGTGGTACTGGTAGTGGTATTGGTGGTGGTACTGGGGGTGGTACTCGTGGTGGTGGTAATGGTGGTGGTACTGGTGGTGGACTGGTGGTGGTACTGGTGGTGGTACTGGTGGTGGTACTGGTGGTGGTGGTGATGGTGGTACTGGTGGTGGTGGTACTGGTGGTCCTGGTGGTGATGGTACTTGTGGTAGTGGTGGTACAGGTGGTGGTACTGGTGGTACTGGTGGTGGTACGTGTAGTGTTGGTACTGGTGGGGGTGGTACTGGTGGTGGTGGTGGTACTGGTGTTGGTTCTGGAACTGGTGGTACTGGTACTGGTGGTGGTGGTACTGGTACTGGTGGTACTGGTGGTGGTGGTACTGGTGGTGGTGGTTGTGGTACTGGTGATACTGATGGTGGTACTGGTAGTACTGGTGGTGGTACTGGTGGTACTGGTGTTGGTGGTGGTGGTAATGCTGGTACTGGTACTGGTGGTGGTGGTGGTATTGGTGGTGGTACTGGTGGTACTGGTGGTACTGGTGGTACTGGTGGTACTGGTGGTGGTAATGGTGGTGGTGGTACTGCTGGTACTGGTACTGCTGGTACTAGTGGTGGTGGTACTGGTGGTGGTACTGGTACTGGTGGTGGCACTGGTGGTACTGGTTGATATACTGGTGGTGGTACTGGTGGTACTACTGGTGGTACTTGTGGTGGTACTTGTGGTGGTACTGGTTGTGGTGGTTTTGGTGGTAATGATACTGGTGGTACTGGAGGTGGTACTGGTGGTACTGGTGGTGGTACTGGTGGTTGTACTGGTGGTGATACTGGTGGTACTGGTGGTGGTGTTGGTGGTACTGGTGGTGGTACTGGTGATGGTACTGGTGGTGGAACTGGTGATACTGGTGGTACTGGTGGTACTAGTGGTGATACTGATGATGGTACTGGTGATACTGGTACTGGTGGTGGTGGTGGTGGTACTGGTGGTGGTACTGGTCGTGATACAGGTGGTGGTGGGATTGGTGGGGGTGGTACTGGTGGTGATGGTACTGGTGGTACTGGTACTGGTGGTGGTGGAGGTAGTACTGGTGGTGGTGGTACTGGTGGTGGTGGTACTGGTGGTGGTGGTGGTACTGGTACTGGCGGTGGTGGTGGTACTGGTGGTGGTACTGGTGGTGGAGGTGGTAGTGGTGGTACTGGTGGTGGTGGTACTGGTGGTGGTGGTACTGATGGTACTGGTGGTGGTGGTACTGGTGGTGGTGGTACTTGTGGTGGTGGTGGTACTGGTGTTGGTGGTGGTACTGGTGGTGGCACTGGTGGTGGCACTGGTGGTGGTGGTAGTGGTGGTGGTACTGGTGGTGGTACTGGTGGTGGTGGTACTGGTGGTGGTGGGTCTGGTGTTGGTGGTGGTACTGGTGGTGTTGGTACTGGTACTGGTGGTAGTGGTGGTACTGGTAGTGGTAGTGGTACTGGTGGTACTGGTGGTGGTGGTGGTACTGGTGGTGGTACTGGTGGTGGAACTGGTGGTACAGGTGCTGGTGGTACTGGTGGTACTGGTACTGGTGGTACTGGTGGTGGTGGTACTGGTGGTGGTGTTATGTGTGGTGGTGTTACTGGTGGTGGTGGTACTGGTGGTGGTGGTGGTGGTGTTACTGGTGGTGGTGGTACTGGTTGGGGTGGTGGTGGTGGTACTGGTGGTGGTGGTACTGGTGGTACTGGTACTGGTGGTGGTGGTGGTACTGGTACTGTTTTTGGTGGTACTGGTGGTGGTGGTGATACTGGTGGTAGTGGTACTGGTGGTGGTACTGGTGGTGGTGCTGGTGGTGGTGGTACTGGTAGTGGTGGTGGTGGTGGTACTGATGGTGGTGGTGGTACTGGTGGTGGTGGTGGTACTGGTGGTGGTGGTACTGGTGGTGGTGGTACTGGTGGTGGCGGTGGTACTGGTGGTGGTGGTGGTACTGGTATTGGTGGTAGTGGTAGTGGTGGTACTGGTAGTGGTAGTGATACTGGTGGTACTGGTGGTGGTGGTGGTGGCAGTACTGGTGGTGGTACTGGTGGTGGTACTGGTGGTGGTGGTACTGGTGGTGGTACTGGTGGTACTGGTGCTGGTGGTACTGGTGGTACTGGTGGTACTGGTACTGGTGGTGGTGGTACTGGTGGTGGTGTTATGTGTGGTGGTTGTACTGGTGGTGGTGGTACTGGTGGTGGTGGTGGTGTTACTGGTGGTGGTGGTACTGGTGGTGGTGGTGGTGGTGGTGGTACTGGTGGTGGTGGTGGTGGTACTGGTGGTGGTGGTGGTACTGGTGGTACTGGTACTGGTGGTGGTGGTGGTGGTACTGGTGGTAGTGGTACTGGTGGTGGTACTGGTGGTGGTGGTGGTAGTGGTGGTGTTACTGGTGGTGGTACTGGTGGCGGTGGTGGTACTGGTGGTGGTGGTGGTACTGGTGGTGGTGGTGGTACTGGTGGTGTTGGTACTGGTACTGGTGGTAGTGGTGGTACTGGTGGTGGGGGTGGTACTGGTGGTGGTACTGGTGGTGGTGGTACTGGTGCTGGTGGTACTGGTGCTGGTGGTACTGGTGGTAGTGGTACTGGTGGTACTGGTTCTGGTGGTACTGGTGGTGGTGGTACTGGTGGTAGTTGTACTGGTGGTGGTGGTACTGGTGGTAGTACTGGTGGTGGTGGTACTTGTGGTACTCTTGGTAGTGGTGGTACTGGTACTAGTGGTGGTACTGGTGGTGGTGGTACTGGTACTGGTGGTGGTGGTACTGGTGGTGGTACTTTTGGTGGTACTGGAGGTGGTACTGGTGGTGGTGGTACTGCTGGTACTGGTAGTGGTGGTGGTACTGGTGGTACTGGTAGTGGTATTGGTGGTGGTACTGGGGGTGGTACTCGTGGTGGTGGTAATGGTGGTGGTACTGGTGGTGGACTGGTGGTGGTACTGGTGGTGGTACTGGTGGTGGTACTGGTGGTGGTGGTGATGGTGGTGCTGGTACTGGTGGTGGTGGTACTGGTGGTCCTGGTGGTGATGGTACTTGTGGTAGTGGTGGTACAGGTGGTGGTACTGGTGGTACAGGTGGTGGTACTGGTGGTACTGGTGGTGGTACGTGTAGTGTTGGTACTGGTGGGGTGGTACTGGTGGTGGTGGTGGTACTGGTGTTGGTTCTGGAACTGGTGGTACTGGTACTGGTGGTGGTGGTACTGGTACTGGTGGTACTGGTGGTGGTGGTACTGGTGGTGGTGGTTGTGGTACTGGTGATACTGATGGTGGTACTGGTGGTACTGGTGGTGGTGGTACTGGTGGTGGTGGTACTGGTGGTGGTACTAGTGTTGGTAGTGGTGGTGGTGGTTGTAGTGGTGGTGGTACTGGTGGTGGTGGTGGTACTGGTGGTGGTGGTACTGGTGGTGGTACTGGTGGTGGTGGTGGTGCTACTGGTGGTAGTGGTACTGGTACTGGTGGTGGTACTGGTGGTGGTGGTACTGGTGGTGGTAGTGTTAGTGGTGGGCGTACTGGTGGTGGGTAGACTGGTGGTGGTACTGGTGGTGGTGGTTGTACTGGTGGTAGTAGTGGTACTGGTGGTGGTACTGGTGGTGCTGGTGGTACTGGTGGTGGTGGTACTAGTGGTACTGGTACTGGTGGTACTGGTCCTGGTGGTGGTACTGGTAGTTCGGGTGGTGGTGTTACTGTTAGTGGTGGTACTGGTAGTAGTGGTGGTAGTGGTGGTACAAATGCTTGTCACATTAGTGACTAGAAAAGCTCCCTTTCGGCCCGCGCGGCAAATTAATTAAATAAACAAACGGGCCCCTAAAGTGAAAGAGGACAGCGCTGCAAATAACAAACAAATAGTGCTTACCAGCTTATGAAGGAGACCGTGTAACGCCGCAAGTAAAAGAGACAGGGCGGTAACAAGTAGTGACTAAGAAGCCTCATTATCAATCGGAAGCCAGCATTTACCAAGGACAATGACACCGGCCAATCAAAACTATGGGCACTTCCACATCTAACCCTACTACAGCATGCCTCGCAGAGCGAGCAGCGCATGCGCTGCAATGCTAGGCTCGACCTAAAAAGCCTTCTTGGTTGTGAAAAACACATGACTCCAAGAGTGAGAACAAAACAGAAATTTTCAGGAGTATAGGCCAGATCACGTAAACAATATTGTCTGAGATATCTGAAATTTAGTTCAGTTTTCTATTGTTTTATTTAGCACTTAGTAACGCTCACAAGGCATTGAATTGCTTTTTGGCGAGTAGCAGGCATCTATAGCAACCAAGATTTAGAGGCTAGTGCACGATTAGTCTGCTTTCGGTTTGTACTCTTCAGATAGAATCCATTTCATACCTTAGTCTAAGACTCTTGCTGTTGAAGCTAATGGGTCTTGTGCTCTCAAAATGTTCTATGTCATGCATTACATCTACGATTATTTGTTATTGAAATGAATTATTCTTTGTAATGGTTAGGTTAGAAATTAAAGGATAGCTTTGAGTTAAAAATTCTGTGGTTGATTAATTATATTAAGGAAGATGAAACGTCATTGCTGGTTGGAGAATTGTATTTTGTTGTATGGATAATAAAAACCTTTACAAAAGAAAAGTGAACAACATGCAGATAAAATCAAAAATCACAGGTGCCTATGGCCCTGGTTCTTGTTGGTTGTGCTGCTTGTGATGCAATAAGAAGGTTATCAATGAACAGAAGAAGAGGCCTCGGACCTAGTGCAGGGCAAGGCGTAAAATGTAACTCAGGAGAGTGAGCAAGATGCTTTAAATGATTAAAAGCAATAGTCAAAATTCTTTAAAATTAGTTAGAGCAGCAGGCAAGGCACCAGGGAGGACTGGCTTGGCAAAGACGCTGAAAGCAATGTGCAAATGTCGCATGACACAGTACTTAAAGTGCAATAATCGGCTGAGCTGTGTCGGTCAGCTGGCGTGTTCTCTTGCTCAAAGTGTGCCTTGTACAGTCCAAAATGAAAGGTATAATGCAATTCAACAATGTAGCGAGATCAGCCTGCCCCTTTTATACCGATGGAAGTGCCAGCCAGCACAGGGGCGAAGTTTTTGATGTTTGTGAGAAAAATACTTCAGTGTTAATACAGTTGGCTAAGTCCAGTTTACTTGCTGCGGTTCGAAGAAATTTAACAGTTTTAATGTTTAGTGATGTATTTGCTGGGTTCAGACTGGCGATCACTGCCAGCATGTGCCCACCCCTAGCCGGAGGAAGTCAACTCAAAGGGGAGTTCTCCTTTGCTCCATGAGTTGAGGACAGGTGCATAAGATGTGGCTTAGAGTTTCTTTGCCTTGTCCGCATAAGCGGCAGCTGGTGGCGTGGGTAGCTAGGCGGTGCCAAGGCGGGAAGTGGATACGGAAGTTCCACTCGCTCATTCTTAATGCCACAAGCCGTAGTTTCATCCATAAGGGGTAGGTGCAGGTGATGTAGCACTGCTGCTTTGGTTAGAAATATGAGTTTATGACTGACCTCGCGTGAGAGCGCATGCACATAGTTGCCATGTCTTCTAGTTCTGACAGTTTTTTGGATGTTTGGGCTGCTAAGCTCTTGAAGACCTGTTGTGAAAGGTGTTTGTTCCAGGCTTCGACTAGAGAGAATTCAAACAGTTTGGCCTCAAGGTGTTGTTTGTACGAAGAAGTTCTTGAGTCGCGATGCTCAAGTTCACGCCAGATTAGGCCATGCATGTTGTTAGGAGGTGCATGTCTGAGCCTGTGGCAGAAGTTGAGGAAGCAGCTGCCTCTGGCCCAGTACTGTCTTGTGATGTTGAACTCAAGCCTCACTTGCGCCAGTGATGCTCTTTTAAGGAGACGCAGAGTGGATTTGTATATCTTGGTGACTAGTTTGCCTACGGTCCCTGCTTCCTTGCCCAGGGTGACTTCTCTCCCATATGTTAGAGTTGGTGTGATTTTTGCTTTCATCACCTGGAGGAGGGGGTCAAGGCTAGGCAGGGCTTTAAGTGGGCCGAGTCTCACCGGTGCTGAGCACTGGCAGTTTTTTAAAGGGGGGGGCTCGAAACGGGTCTCTATCGGGATCTATTTTGTGCCCTGGCACAGGCGGTCCGTTTTTTTCTGGACTGTAGTGACAGCAGGCACATCGATGTGCGCATGCTCACACTGCTCACTTCTCACTAGTGGAGAAGTTACGGCATGACGTCATGCCAGGTGAGTGTTGTAGGGGAAGGGAAATCCTTTAAAGAGAGTCATTTTCTCTCTGGATTTCCCTTCTCTTTTTGAAACTCAGGAGCAGCAACATTGTTGTGGTGTCACCAGGGCTTTATGTGGAAGCTTTTTCAATATTATATACAAGCCATAGTTGCTGCTTATTTATCTTATGCAACTAACAACCATTGACAAAGCCAATACTCCTGACTTGTTGTAAGTATGTTGTTACTTGTTGTATCATATATCTGGATGCAATGACAGAAACAGCAAAATACAAGTCTAAGCACAGATTTTTTAGCTGACATGTTTTTAAGCCACGTCCTTAATTACATTGGCCACGCCCCTTTGAGAGACCCCCCCAGTTTTTTCATCCCACTTAAAGCCCTGAGGCTAGGGCCTTGTAGCTATGGCACAATAGTTGACAGGGCAAACATTAGGCTCAAGCCCTTGCTCTTTATGGTGGATATGTGAGACGTGAGTAACCATTTGCCGCCTTGCACGATTCCTAAGTATTTGTGGTGCTTACTGTGCTGGAGCCTGATGCCCTTGAGCAGCCACCGATGATGATGGTACGGCTTTTGGCTAAATACAACAGTTTTTGTCTTTTCCTGAATAATTTCCAGCGTGTTCATGCCTGTGTAGTTGTATAAGGTGGTCAGGAGCCATTGAAGGCCGACCTTTGTCTGACTGAGGAGCACCAGGTCATCTGCATAGAGCAGGAATGACATGCTTTGGCCTCCTAGCTTAGGCGGGTGGCAATTTTTTTCGTCGAGTTGCTGCGACATGTCAGCTATGTATAATTAAAAAGCAGGGGGTCCAGCATGCAGCCTTGTTTCAGTCCAGAGCTCGTGGCGATCAGCCTTGAGATGCGGGAGCCGTCTCCTAGTTTGATTTGAACCCAAGTGTTGGTATGGAGCTGTATTATTGCTCTAAGTAGGTCACCTGGAAGCCCCTAGTCCTGCAGTTTACGCCAGAGAGGCCCTCTTGGAATGCTGACGAAGGCGGATTTAAAGTCCACAAAGCAGAAATAAAGTGCCTTTTTGCCTTTGCATGCTTTGTCGCACTTGAGGGCCAGAGCCATCAGGTTTGAGGAGGTGCCACACTTGTCCCTGAAGCTGCATTGATTATTGGGTATGATCTGATGAAATTCTGCCCATGGTTTGAGGTCATCAAGTAGCAGGCTGGCTTAAAGTTTGGCTTCGGTGTCAATTAGAGAGATGAGACGGTAGTGGCTAGGGTTTGATTTCGAGCCCCCTTTGAAAATTGGTTGGATTATAGATCCTCTCCAAGACTCAGGGATGGAATCTGTTGCCAGGCAGTGTTTGAACAGAGGAGTTAAAACCTCAGACCAGAGAGCTGGATCGGAAGCGAGGAAAGCAGTGGGTAACCCATTGGGGCCCGGGGCTCCATCTTTGCGCAGAGTCACCAGTTTTTGAGCGCAGTGTTCCTCTAGTCTACTACAGGCTTCTGGAAGATTTGCGGGGCCAGGCATTTTGCTGGCATTTGGGGGCACAAGTCTGGCGCTGTGAATGCCTGTCAGGCTGCAAGAATGGGTTGAGCTCTTGGGCACTAATGAGAAGTGGGAGGACAAAAAAGCGACCCACTCTGATTCTGAGATGTTGGTGTTGGTCCCCCTCCCGCTTACAATTGTGGCTTGATTAATCAGAGACCAACATTTTCTTTGGTTCCTTCCCATACTGGCTGCTAGCAGAAGCCAGAAGTCCTCATTTCTTTCTCTTTTGGCACACCAGAGTGCTCTCCTGAATAAGGATCTTGGAGAGTTGTGCTTTCACGCAAATTATTTGCAAAGTTTGCAGATGGATTAGAAGGAAATGTGGAGATTGTCATGATGTAGGAAAATGTGCATATGGGATTCAAAGGCAATAGCCAGGTGATGTAGCCAATTTTGATTAGGGAGAGTAGACCAAGTGAGAGGAGGCTGATAGGGACATGAGTACCGTCATAAAGGAAAGTCATGCTCATTTTCATGCTTGGTCTTAAAGTTACACTGGTCATTATATGTGTGAGGTGCTATATATTCTCTCACCATGCTTAATAGGTTTGACTGTCAAATAGTGTTGAATTGTCATTTTTGATTAAACCTTCATAAAGTTGCGCCCATACTTCTCGGTTTCATGGCCTGTATCTTCATAAGTAATACTACTATGTTTTGCATTTTGTACTGTTGAATATTCCTTGGATTTAGGCAAGCAGATATTTAAAGAGTGGACTATTTTTGCAGTTTGCATATTCCTTTCTGTTATGCTCTCTTCTTTGAACAAGATTCTGGGGCAAGACTTTTGTAAGAAAATGCCTCTTTTTTGCATGATCACTCCCATTTTTTTTAACCGTTGCTGTTGGACTCTGTGCACTGGGGCTCTGCTAGCCAGGTCCCAGTGCAAGTGCTCTGACCCCTACATGTTGAACTGGTTAAAATCCTAATTGGCACTTTTATGATACCCATAAGCCCCTAGTATATGGAAAACAGTGTACCAGGGGTGTGTAAGTTAAAAGTCACTAGTGGACTGGAGCACCTATTTTACCACCACTAAAGTGACAATGCAAAACATGTGTCTAGGCCTGCCCCTGCAGCTTGAGCATGCAGTTTAAAAATGTCAAATTCAATCTGGCAAGATAAACCTTTTGTTATGCTTAAACATTTCTTTTAATACCTATAATTCATCCCTAAAGTAGTGGCAAGGCCGGGTCTCCCATATAAAATCACTGGGTTATATTATAACACCTTATAATGCAAAACTTAAGTTTGTGAATAGCTAGACCCATGATTCAAGAACTCAAATTAGTTGTAATTGAGAATCCAATCAAATGGTCAAGTCATATTTTAAATTACTATTTTGAAAATGCCACTTTTAGAAACTTGACATTTTCCGGCCGAAAGCCTCCAGTCACCTTTTCATAGTTAACCCCAACTGTTACCTGGCAGCCTGTTGGCCCCCTGCAAGGAGGTGTGAGTGGCTCCCAGGTAAAGGAACAAAAGGGCTTTGGCTGGGAGAAGGTGTGACTGTCTCCTGACAGGGTGGCCTGGGGCTATGTGCCCACCAACTGCACAAACTTCAAAGGGGCATCCCTGCCCCTACCATTGTCTAGGTAACCAGAGTGGCACCAATTCCAATGGGAGGAAAACCTGTTTCAGAACATGTTTGTAGGGGGAGTTTTCTAATTTCCCAAGAAGCATCTCAAGGAAGTGCTGTGAGTTCTGCACAAGGAAATACAGTTTTAGATATATTGGATTTAGGTAGAGAGGAGCACTGTGGGATAGTTTACAGTAACATCATATGGTAGAATGCACACCAATGTAAATGGTTCTTCAACCCGTTTAAGGTGCTCAAGGCAATGTTAAGCGTGCTATCTTGGTTAAGCGCTCCGTCTTTGCGCATGAGTATACATACAGTCACTGGAGACTTGTCAGGTTCCATCCAGGATGCACAGCAAATAACTGAATCATTCAATCAGATTCCAAAGTTAAGTTCCATTTTCCTTTGTATTTTGTTCCAAAAAGTACTCCATGATAGTTTTGGTAAATGAAAACTACTAATTATCAACCGTAACTCAGAAGATTATTTTTCTATATCAAAGAAACTGTTTTTTCTAACGAATCACGTGATAACAATCACGATGATTGTTATCATGTGATTCGTCAGATAAATGTTGCACACATGGGTAGGGTTGAAATCGAGCGCACAGGAGAGATGTGGAATGCGCAAGGGATGATATTGATGAAGGTATGCTGAATACTGGACTGTTGTTTTAAATTCGCTGATCCCATTTTGATTCACAAGGTGTGCATCAAGTTTATTGTAAAGGGCGTGTGAGAGTATCACGTTTTAAATCATTCACGCTAGAGAAGATTAATATGCTTAAATGAAAAGATACTTTTAAGTGAACAGTTACCACCATTGTGGAATGTTCTTTTTTCATTATTTGTTTAGTGCGCATAAAGGGTTTTGATTTCATTTATTTGTTTAGTGGGGATAAGGTGTTTTTATAAAAAAACAGTTTTTTTGATACAGAAAAATTATCTTCTGAGTTACGGCTGTTAATTAGTGTTTTTCATTTTGTAGAGTTTCCCTGACAAAGGGCAAGTGAAGGTCCGAAATGCATTGGCAGTACCATCTGTACTTCAAATCATGAGGAATGTTGCACCTCTACGTGTCTAATGAGCAAAGCCAAACAGCACTCGTTGAATCTGTATAGCGTTAATGAAAAATACCGAAACTATGGAGTACTTTTTGGAATAAAATACAAAGAAAAATGGAACTTAACTTTGGAATCTGATTGAATGATTCAGTTATTTGCTGTGCCTCCTGGATGGAACCTGCTGAGGCTCCATTGACAGTATAGTTTACAGTAAAACACACTGGAGTGCTGCAAAAGTGGGTAGGGGCACCCATGGGAACTTTCAACCGATTGGTCAGTACCCTCTTTAGAATACCTCTGGCCCTTTTAGAAAACAGAAAAAGAACTGCATCTGCTGTTGAACCTGTGGGGAGAAACCCCAAGGGCTGTGCGTGTTCTCCACTTGTACACATGACAGAAGAGTAGACTAGATGGCTAGCCTCCTGATAAGCTCCAGGAACATAAAACTTACAGAAATCCCAAATTACTGCTGAACCCAGCTGACCAGTTCCAACTATATTTGCCCTCAACCCAGCTTGTGTCTTCTGGGAGATTAAGTCCTAACCCTCAAGTGGTGCCCAAAAGGTCCTGGTCCCTTGGCTGGTGTTAGAGTGTACTCTTTCCACCATTGAAATTGCAAGACTGAACACTTGGAAACTTTTTCTGACCTTTTTACAAAAAGAACTGGAGGGTACCACTGGACCACCACTGAGCCGCAGCCAGAAGGACTCAACTTGCTGGTTTTGCCCCATTGACATTTCACTGGGAGCAACACTGAACAGCACCCTGATGATGACAACACCTTCCTGGGTCCAGAGTTCACCCACTCTGAGTTTCCCGCCGTTGATGTCGCGGGCTTCCATCTTCTCGCTGGATACAAGGCTCCTACTGAGGTAGTACACTTCACCCCGTTACTGCCAACAAGCCCCTCTTCGAATCCTGCTGGCACCATGTCACGCCGAAAGCCTCGTTGACGAGGATTTTTCTTCACAAAAAGGACTAACTCAGAAGGTAAACTTTACATTGGGACAAATCTGGTCCCTGTATTTGATTCGCCCTCCATGGGAGTCCGCCTTAACTTTTGGGTTTGACGCTGTCTACCATTACCAGATGTGTATCAAAGGATTTCCTTGCGAGAGGAGGTGGGGGACTAGGAGCTGGATGAGAGGTCTAGTGCTGGTGCTCCTTGGTTTATGTCACAAACAAAAATTAGGGCTACTGTTCCTAAAGAGAAAGAGGAGATATCAACAGGTTGTGCAGGACTTGGGCATTTCCACGGTGGCTGTCAGCAGGACTGTTTTATGTTGCCCTCACACATCCCAAGGGGATGTCATGCTTCATCATAGGGCTCTTGCTCCTTATTAGACTGGCGCTGCAATGCCCAATGGGTCCCCCGAAGGGTCACTTTGGCGGAGATCTTTTATTGGTATGCCGTATGATGAATGCAAGGTAGAGTCTAGGTGGGGTGGTATCTCATGTGTGATGATGTGGGTTAAAACTGGTCAGGGAGGCCACCTACTACTTTTAATAACTGGACGTGGACATGAAACAGTCCTGCTGACTGCCACCGTGCATATGGCCGAGTCCTGCACAACCTTTTGATATCTCCTCTTTTGCTTTAGAAACAGTAGCCCTAATTTTTGTTTGTAGCATTACCAGATAACCATGATTGAGCATGCTTCTTTTTGGCACTAAAAATATCTGGAAACTTGAAAAATCATATCTCTAGTTCCATACATCATATTGTTGTTGTTTTGGTGTTTGTTTGTTTATTTATTCAAATTTTCTCTATTTTCACAAATTTTAGTGGGATTTTTATTGTGATGTGTTTTCTACTTTTTAACTGTTTTGGTACTGATAAATGCTTTACATATTTCTCCTAAGTTAAGCCTATCTGCTCTGTGCTACAGCTACCAAGGGTTGCGCTCAGATTTAAATTATTGAACCTAACTGGACCTTGTAAGAATAGTGCCATTATTACTTGAATAAGACTCCGATCCACTCCAACTAAAAATCCACTTTCTCACAACGTTTGTCCTTCAATTGTGTTCTTGTGTTCTCCCTAGGTCTTAGCCAAGTGCTGCATGGGCCTCTATTGGTAGCCAGAGCAGCTGGTATTTGTATTAACTTAGGTATTTGCAGACTTTCAGAACCCCTTTCGAGGGCCACAATTTTGCCCAGGAGCTACCGGGCAAAACTGTGGAGGTTGAATCCATTTACTCCTGATGTCCTGAGGCCTGACCTACTATGGATCCTGAGTAACTGGGCCAAGTACCCCTTCCGCATTTGACTCTCAGTGGTAGCGTGGGTTGAGCAGTCCAACACGTCTCAGGAGGGAGGTAGACACAGGGGGCAAAGACAGGCTCACAGCTCCAAATACATTCTGCAGCAGCAATAAATGATTGTCCCGTTAAAAACCTGCTTCTATGAAAAAAGGAGTATTTATATTCCAACACAACGCAAAATACACCATTCAACAACAATACTCACCGTCCCCTGAGGTCAGGGCTCTAGTGCTTTTAACAGGCGGGTTTTTAAGTCCCAATCCCTTCTTGCTAGCGGTAGTGGTTATTCTCCATTCACTATAAGTGACATTCAGGTTAAGCCTCATTAGTAATCCAAGCCTCAGGAATGCCGCTCCAACTCTTATTAAGTCAACAGTGTTCCAGTGACAAAGCGCTTTGTGGCAGGCACTTTCCACCGGGGCAATCCATCTGACCTGCACCGGAAGAAACTGCATGACCGGAGTCTTCAATCTTGCTCCTTTTAAGGGCGCTAGAAACTACAGCCCCTTCCTCAGGTGAGCTTCTCACACGCAGCCCTGCAGGGGCAGCGGTCAAATGTCCTGTAGTTCTTCACATGCAATCATGTAGAGGCAACTGCAGGGGGCCCCTCAACGCCCCTGTGATGCTGGCAAGTTTCCTTGGTTCGTACCCAGAGGTGGGAGGTTTGATTCTCCTGGACTTCAGTCAGAGCTAGAGCCTGCACGGACCTACACGACGACCTTTTCCTCTCGACAATGGTTTCAACCAAACAATGCTCATTCGCTTTTGCCCGGTATACGGCGTCCCGTCCTCATTCAGCTGGGAGATTCGCAGGCATTGGCCCCCAGTCCTGGTCACAGGCTGAAGTCTTGCGGAGCTTCTCCTCCTTGCACAGCTGCTTAACAGTTGACCATTTTTGGGGGCCTCAAGCTCCCCTTCTTATAGTTCATTTCCAGGCACCAAATGTGATTTAGAGTCTGCCTTTGAAGTTTATCTTTGGGGTCTGCTTCTCTTTAAATGGCTCTCTCCTCTATTCTGTCCTTCCTCCAGAAAGCAGTCTGCCACAGCAGCAGCGACTCCAAATCTGAAAGCCCCACAATAAAGGCAATGAGAGTGACTAGAGGCTCACACCTGGATGTTAGCCACAGAGATACGGGCAACAAAAGATTACCTCAGTGCCTCAGCCCGACTCATTATGATTCTCTTATCAGACCCATCGCTTTCCTGAGATAAGCCCTGGCTCCTTCCTAGTGACATCTTTCTGAATGCTGAATGAAAGAACACCCTTTGAAGTATACTGAAGAAACTGGCTCTCCTTTCCTTCAGTGTGTCCCACCCAGCTCACTGGAATGCAGAAATCCCCAAATCTGTCTAGGGGGTTTCTGAAACCTCCTCATGTTCCTTTAGTTCACCGTGAGTCTCCCAAAATGGAACCCAGAATCTCCAATGTATTGTGCCACTCACAGGCACACATACACCCAGCACATATATAACACACACACTGAGCAGGACTACCCACCAAACCAATGTAGGCTAAGGGTGAGTTAAGCACACATCAGTGGAACTATAAATAAATTAACCTGTAGGCCTCAGTCAGTTACACAGGTAAAAATACCTGTTCACTCTTACTGTTTACTACAAGGTATGCTACCACCACTGTGCTCATGCTGCTTAACTCCTGGTAAAGGCAGTAACATTTCACCACTATGAGGGTAGTGCTTTGGGGGCCCCTACAGGTCCAACAATACTGCAATTCATGGGGCAGGCCTATGTCATGGTGCATACACATGATCCGTGAACTTCAGTGACAACAAAAATCAGCATTAGGGTTCCAGACATCATTACAGTTGGAGAACTCAGGGCAGGGGCGAATATCCCTTACGATTCAAGGTACTTTTCTGTCCCAACACAGACAAATCATACTGATGTTCCAGTTTTATCACATTGGGAATAAGCAACTCATTTTCTGAATTTTAGATTGTTCTGAGTGGCTCTCATCTTTGCTCAGTGGGAATTCCATTATTATTTGATGCAGTGCTAGCCTGGAACGTATGTTCTGAAGTTTTTAGTTTTTGTTGAGTTTTGTCTGCAAGCACATAGGAACTTTTACTGTTTATGCTTCTGTGAGTGATGCATAATAGCTTGAATGAAGATATTCTTCCAACTGGTAACCAGAGGATAGCTTTCAGGAGGTATGTGGGTTTGAGTATTTACATATAGTAGTCTTGCTGCTGAGTTTCTCATAGTTAAATGCGTGTGAATGAAGTTGTTGTTTGAATTTTTTGTGGATATACAAGATGTGGAAATATGATTCAAAGGTTTTTTTTCACTGTGCAGCAGACTGATTTAGTTTGTCCACTTAGAAAGTGCAAAAACCATGACACTTCCAAGGTTTCATACATCTTTAGCCAGTTTTGATGTAGGTCCAAGTTCAACAGGCCAGGAGGATACAGGATCCTAACTTTTACATTTATCAAAGGTGAGTGTTTCAGCTTTTGAAGCATTCAATTTGAGGTGATTCAATGTCATTCACTGGTCTACAGCTGTGGGGCTGTTATTAAGTATTCATGTTTAGTGCCCTTATCATTATCCAATTTGAGAATTTTCTGTGTGTTATGCACATAACTGAAGCAGGTAGGTTCAACATTGTTGATTAGCTCTGGTAACTGTTCTGTGTAAATGAAGAAGAGGAGGGGTGAAATGATAGGTCCTTGTGTAACTCCTGTTGTTATGTTGTAATATATCATTGAGAAAGGGGGCTATGAATCATTTCAGTCCTGCTTTGCAAGTAGGATGAAGTCCAAGCAATCATTATTGATACCCTCAACGCCAATTTATTAGTATCTAAAAATTAAGATTTTGTGGTGCACTGTGCTCAAAGATGCAAACGTAGCAAGGCAGCTGCGCTGTTTTTGTTGACTGTTTTTAGATTACCCAAAATTGCTATTAGACCTGATTCAGTACCTATTTGTCTGTGGAATCTAGTTTGGTAGTTACAGAGTAAATAATTTTCTTCTATGAATTTTGAAATCTCGAGAAATACTGCTGTTCCCATTAGTTTGCCAAAGAAAGGTCCATTAGAGATTGATCTGTAATTGCTACTGTCTTGTCAGTCCACATCATTTTTCTCTAGCAATGGGCATTTGTACACTATCTGTAAGTCCCCTTGAATATGAACTGAGGATAGGGCATTATTGACTATGTTTCTGACTAGTACAGCTGCCAATGTTAATAGAGGATATATTCTGAAAGTTTGTGTAGGGCAAGGCTCGGATGGACAGCCTGCTCCACCTCTGCCATTTACAAGACTATGAAATTCTATCATTGTCATTTCATGAAACGATGAAAGAGATCAAGATTTTTCTTCCACCTTGATTGTTTTTGGTCATGTAGTTGGGAAGAAATTGAATTTCTTGGTTGCTCGAGTGCAACGTCTCCGCTTTGGTTATGTAATGAGCCGCTAACTAATTGCAAAACTCTTGAGAGAAGGGAACTGAAACTTGACTCCTTTCTGGGTTGCAGAATTCTGATAGAAATGTATGTAGTTCTTTAATTGGCCATTTGTTTGAGCAGCAGCTTTTTGACATTTCTATGTATGATTTGCACATACTGTGTTGACACATTTTGTCCAGAAGGTTCTTGGATTTATTGCATGCCTGTTGAAGTGTTGAGATTTATCTTCTTATATTTTTTAGCTCTTCGTTCATCTTACAAGGTACCTTGCACAAAAAATAGAGCTGTCTGGTGGTGTCAGAGCATCTAGAAGCACTAGGTACCTACTGCTGAAACTACCAAAATTTCATAAAAAGAAAACTTACACCAGAACCTTCTCAGGCATGACCCCGAGAATCTGGAACGTCCTTCCCTCTGAAATCAGAATGAATCCCTCAACTGCCTCATTCAAGAAAGAAGTCAAACGGATACTGATGAATACATCTATGCTGGTGAACGCATGAACTATACTCCAGAACTTGATCTATCCCTTGACTGCACTCATGCTTATCTCTTGCAAACTGTGTTCCTACTCTGTTTACTGGTTGCTATCCACCTGGAAACTGTAGTTTACTCTCTAGGAGAGTCTCCCATACCTTGTCCCTACTTGATGATGTTGTTAGTTTTATACATGTCGCCTTAATCATTTTAAAGCGGTCTGATACCCGCAAGTGTCATGTCCGCGCTATATAAAACTTTATAAATAAATAGGATCTTTCTTTTTCATTTGCTGTAAGGGTTTCTTCAGAATTAATAAGTTGACGTCTGAGGCTATCCATTAATAACATGTCTCTACTGAGTTTATTTGCTCCAATTGTGTGTTTGTGGTTAGCTGAAATTTCAAATCCTCCATGTTTAGTTTGGTCTGTATGTTGTTACGGCATGAAGTGAGGTAGATGTTTTGCGGGGGTCTTGTGTGAAAAAGTGACAATATGGTCACAGAAAACATCACCACATTGTTTCTTTAAATAAAGTTAGCTCGGGATTGCAGATATGATGTCTAAAATGTGACCTGGTATGTGGGCAGCTCCTGAAACAACCTGTTGTAGACCAATTCAGACCAAATAGAATGGCTAGATGAGGCATATTTGGTTGGTCAGTCCAAATGATTAGGTAACCAAAAATACATAGGTTAGAATATTTAATTGATAATGCTTCTGTAAAGGCTCAATTGCTAGGTGGAGGTCTGTTGAGCTGAGGGAAATTGCAGTTGAATGTGTGACTGCGGTTGCCTCTAGTAAAATGGGGCTTCACAATCATATCTTATAATATCTTCCAAATTCAATTCCAATTTGGTATAACTATTACGATTTCCTAAAGACTGCATCCAATCGGCTGTCTTTCTTTCCAAGTCATTTGGGAGCAAGAATTTCATATCCAGGTGAGATAATTTCTTGAAGTATTGGTGCAAAATCCTCTCTCAAACATGTCTTTGCAATGAATAATATGTTAGTCTTTTTGTCCATCAGTAGTTCAAAGATATTGTATTTGTTTTTACTCATTGAACATGCACTCATCAGCATATAACTTTGGTGGGGTAGGCTGCTTTTATTGAAGGAAAGCATTAGGTCCACATTTGTATTACTATCATCCTCTTTTGATCTAACATTATTGCTGGACAAAAAAATTAGTCTGCGGTACTTTGAACAGTGATTGTTAGCACAAAATTGCACCATCTCATATGTAGTTGTCGTTGCCAGCAAGTGAATGCATATTTAATAATTGGGAAGTCTGATTATATACTTGTGTGGATGAGTGAGGGGGTAAATATTAGAATGAGTCAATGGTTGGATGAGCAAATGCATGGATCAATAAGTGAGTGCATACATGGATAAATTATGGTGAGTAAGGGGGTGGATGGGAGGACTTTTCCCAAGGCTCTAGCAAATTTGTTGCCAATCTTTGCAAATTGGCGAAGTCCCAGCAGTTTGGAAAAGGGCAATTGTGTCACCTTTATGAAAAAACGTAACCTTTGGACCCTACAATCTAAAGCAACTACAGACAAATTTCTCTTTTATCATATCTCGCAAAGATTCTGTAACATTTTGTCAGCAAAACGTTACCTCAGTTTCTGGAAGTCAACCAAATTTTGGAAGAAGATCAATTTGAATTTCACCAGGCCATGGGACTGAAACAGCTTTGCTCACGGCGATGGATGAGCTTAAATTGAGAGCAGATAACGGTCAATCTGTGGTACTGATCTTATTAGAACTGTCTGCCGCATTCAATACTGTAAACTACAATATGCTTTGGCTGGACTAACCTCGATTGGGATTAGGGGCACGGTAGCGAAGTGGCTTTATTCTTATTTGTCTGATATACAGCAAGCGGTATCCATACCACCTTTTCACTTTGAGTTTAGGACTGCTCAACATGGCATCCCTCAAGGGTCGTCAATTAGCTCAATTCTCTTTGATATATATTTAAGCCCCTTGATTTCACTTAATAAGTTGCACAACATCAGCCTGGTCAATTATGCTGATGATACTCAACTTATCTTATCATTAGAAAGAAATCATAGGACGTGAATTGATGCCTTCCATGAGTGCATGAATAATATGATCAGCTGGCTTAATTTAAACTCTTTGAAGTTTAATGGACACAAGACTGAATTTCTTTGCTGCTCAGCAACTAAGTTCCCGGCTCTACTTCCCCCTAACCTCTGACCAGTCCCCTCTGACGAGACTCCTGTTCCTGCTCCGTCAAAGGCTGGCCGAAATCTGGGGGTTACCTTTGGCAAAAAATGGACCCTGGAATCGCACGTAAATAAGACTGTTGGGTCGTGTTTCTCTTTAATTAGAGCACTACGTAAGATTCTTCCATTTCTGCCTCCTTCATTTAGAGCCCTAGTAGTCCGCAGTCTCATCTTAAACAGGCTGGATTACTGTAATGCTTTGTTGTTGGGAGCCCCAGATTACCTGCTTAATTGGCTTAGCAGAGTCCAAGCAGTGGCAGCTGATTAGCCCTGAATAGACCCAGAAGGTCATCTGTATCATTGGCCCTGGAAGATTTACATTGGTTACCATTGAGACATAGAATTAGGTTAAAAGCCCTCTGTACTGTCTTTAAATTGCTTCATGGACCTGGCCCAATCCCTCTGCAAAAGAAGATTAAATGGTATATCCTAGGCTGGAGACTAGGCACCTCGTGAGCTAATCTGGCCAAGGTGGCCAGAGTCAGAAAAACAAGACGGGGGGATGAGCCTTCATGATTGCAGAAGCTCAATCATGGAATCATTTTCCATACAGATCTTCCGCCTACTTACTGCATTTCAGAAAGGCACTACAAACCTGGCTGTTCACTAAAGCTGTGAAATAGTGTTAAACACTGTCTCTTTTAGCAATCTAAATTCTTGTTTACACTGTAGGAACCACTCACTTTTTTCCTCCGCTGTAATTCCTTCAGGGCCAGGATACCTGTTAGGTGACAGTGCGCTTTATAAATGATATAAATAACAAATAAATAATAATAATAATAATGGATGAAAGGGTGAATGGGTGTCTAGATTGATGAATAGCGGGTGAATAATATATTGATTTACAAGTTAATAGTGTTTCCAGTGCTGTTATCATGTCAAGAAGCCCCCCCCATGGGAGCACAGAGAGGCTGCCCGAGAGAGCTCCTGTTTCCTGGTCCGGATTTTCTTTCGTTTTTCCGACCGGAGCTGTAGCCTACCTCAATTAATGGAGGCATCTTGATTGGAGGAGCAGGGAGGCTCGGGCCGTGAGCACTGCTTAATCTTTCAAGCTCCTCCAACACTGATAATTGCTTCTCCTGTTTTCTGGTGGTACAGCTTTCCTGCCACATATGCTCTGATAGGAACTGTATCGTTCCTTTATTTTCAACTTGAGCACCTCCGCTGTCTTGGGCCTCTTCTCCACGGAGCTTGGCAAGATTTCTGTGCTCTTTTACTCACAGTAATATTTATTATTATTATATGCTTTTTGCTTCATTTTTCTGAGCTTTGCTCTTTTTATTGGATCTCAGGAGGATTGCTTCCCTCATAATTCCTAGCCTGCTTACTTTTTATCACTTCATTACCATGGCAGAGGGTGGTAGTTCCTCTCTGTTAGAAATGGGATTTCTGGTTGGCTAGGGCATGCGCCTAAGCCAGGCAGAAACCACCACTCTAGTCAGGGCAAGGGATTACACACCGAAGATAACCCCTGCTCACCCCCTTGGTAGCTTGGCAGAGCAGTCAGGCTTATACCAGAGGCAATGTGTAAAGCATTTGCGCAACACACACACATAGTAGCAACACACTAGGCACACTACAAAAGAGACTCCACACAAGGTTATATAAAAAATAACCTTTGTATTATCATAAACAAATTAGATCATAACCACACATATACACTGTGCCAACTGGCACTAGGCAATATTTTACAGGGGATTATATACATGACAGGGCCAATCGGGCCGCTGTCAGAACCATCACAACTGATAGTAAAACACAACCAGTAACTGCTGGTAATATAATGAACTTATCATCATATTACATTAGCACTAAACACCATAGCATGACATTTGGTATAAGCATAGCACAAACACATTATGCATCACTCAGCAGTGCACCGCAGTAACACTGAAAAAGTGCACACAGCACCTTAGGGCCTTGCGCCCTATCACCATCAAGAAAATGACCCCAGGCCAACTGGCCTTTCACTGGGGCTCAAAATGCCCTATGTCCAGATAGTCAGGGCGTACATGTAGGACCTTCCCAATGGCCCTCTGGCTGCCAATGCAGCAAAATCACTGGTGTGCAAATGCGCTGGGGACGTGGGGTGTATCTCACCCCTTCCTTATCCTCACCAAAGAAATGGCCCCCCAAACGTTGCAGCTGCCCGCGCTCTCGCAGTGCAGCTGGGGAAACAAGCACCGGCACCACCGTGCCTCATGAGCCCCACTGGGAGTCTAAAAACCAAATGGCTCCCATGTTGCAGCTGCCCGCACTCCTGCGGTGCAGCTGTGTCAAGCAATAGGGGCACTGGCCACAACTGAGTAAGTTGAAGCCCCACTCTGGGGCTCTGGAACACAAGATTGCCCCCACGGTGCAGCTGCCCGCAGCTGAGAAGAACAATGAAGGCACGGGCACTAAACGTGCCTCGGGAGCACTACAAATGCTCTCCGCTCAGCCCCCACTCACCGGGGCTCTCCTGGACTCCGCCGGTCTGCACTGGCAACTCCGCTCTTCGCCCGGTGCCTCTCCTGGGACCCGGGTCTTCGACATGGAGCCTTCGAGGCTCCGTCTTGGCTCCAGACTGCACTCGGGAGCCCCGCCTCGGATCAGGCACGGAGTTGCTTTCCTTCCGCTCTGGCCTTGCTTCCTCCGGCCAGGCCCCCGCCCCTAACCAGGCAGGACGCCTGACTTCCTGCAACTGCGGTGTATGGAGCGAAGTCTCCGTCGGGGCCCCTTCCTCTGCTTTCGGACTCGGCAGCAGAGGCGCGAGAGCTCACCATGCGCTCCGGACCACAACAATGCGGAGTGGGCTCCCGCTCAGAACAGCACAAGTGCGGGGTGGGCTCCCGCCTCAAAAGTAGCACAGAAGTGGGGTGGGCTCCCGCTCTTATGAAATGCAGAAATGCGGGGTGGGCTCCCGCTCCAGCACCAGCAGCATGGGGGAATTCTACGCTGGGATTCCCTCTGTAGACACTGCAGAAGCATGCTGCAAGGCACTAGCGCTTCTCTTCAGAATAAAAGTAAAGCGTTCGCAAGGCGCTAGAGTCCTCAAGGTTCCAGGGGCACAGCTGGGCCCAGGCAGGCCAGCACACAGGGCCCTCCAGCAGGGAGGCAGTCCCTCGTGGCGGTTCCTCCTGGGGCCCAGCAGCAGCAGGTCGCAGGGAAGCACAAAAGCACAACCTTTTCATGGGGTCACAGCCCCAGTACTTATACACCATTTCTCCTTTGTCTGCCCTTGGCTCAGGGCTTGGGGGAAGCAGCCTGAGCTGGTTCTGGGGGGTTTTGGAGCACTCTGTTTACAGGGCTCCTCTTTCCCATTGTCAGGTGGGGGCTCGTCATCAGACACACCACAGGGGGGCGGAGCCAGCATTCACCCAGGCAGGCACAGACCTATTCAGGGTCAGGGGACTACTCCTCCCATTACTCCAAATGCAGTTCTCCCATTCAGCCTAGTGCTGACTCACCCTGCCCTCCCTGGAGCCACACACACTTCACCAGCCCCTGTCACTCCAAAGCCAGACATGCAATACACATCAGGCAGGCAGACACATAGCACACAGAAATGCCAACTTCTGGAAGTGTCATTTCTAAAATAGTGATAATAAATCTGCGCACACCATTGCGCAGCATTTATTATTACTATTCCAACCATACCAAACTTGACCACGCTGCTCCTCTCATATCAGGAATTACCACTGAAACACGGAATCCCCAATGCAATCCTATGAGAGGGCAGCCTCACAGCAGTGAGAAACCAAAATGGCTGTTTGTCACTACCAGGACATGTCACACACTTAAGGTACATGTCCTACCTTTTACCTACAATGCACCCTGCCCATAGGGCTAGGTAGGGCCTACCTTAGGGGTGACTGACATGCAGTAAAAGGGGGGTCACAGACATGGCACACACTTTAGGTCCCATGCCACAGCGGCAGTAACACTGCGCGCACAGGCCCTGCAATGGCAGAGGCCTGGGATAGGTTTGAAAGGCTAGTTTGGTGGGTGGCACAATCAGCGCTGCAAGCCCACCAGTAGCATTTAATTTACCGGCCCTGGGTATCTGAGATACCACTTTACAAGGGACTGACAGGTAAATTAAATATGCCAAACGGGTGTAGACCAATCTTACCATGTTTACCACAGAGAGCACACGCACTTTACACTGGACAGCAGTGCTAAAGTGCCCAGAGTCCTAGAACCACCAACACCATGTCAGAAAAAAGGCTAGGAGGAAGGCAAAAAGTTCAGGGATGACCCTGCAAAAAGGGCCAAGTCCAACACAACCCCCTTCTAGCCAAAACGCAGGGTAGACCAATCACCACCTGGATGGGCTTCCCTGCTTTGGGCGATAGAACACGGACGCGGGCCCGCAACTGCAGGGACACCTTCCAGTTCTACGCCACTCTGAACCCATGTGGTTCCCTCTGTCAAAGCTCCCAGGACCAACTAAGCTACCCCACTGGTACTCCCTAGTTGTCCACGGCCAGGACCAGGCCCTAGGGCATCCAGATGTCTCTGGTCCTTGCCATCTCACAGAGTGGGGGGCAGTAACCCCTGTCACATAGTAACCATTCTCCACTCTTCCTCTCATCAGTGCAGTTCTAAACTGCCACTGATCCTCCAACCTAGGGTCCGCACCCTCAGGTTGACCAGAAGTCACGGGCGAGGCTCTCCTCCCCCTACCTCTCCTTCTAGGGTTCCGCACTCTCCTCCTTGGAGAGGCACCCTCAGAACACAACTCTCCCACCAGTTCAGGACCTCTCTCCAGCAACTGGTCTCCCAACCTAGGGTCTAAACCCTAAGGTTGCACCGGGGTCAGAGGTGAGGAATCCCTCCCTCTGCACCCCCTTCCAGAGTTCTGCACCCTCCCACCTGGAGTGGTACCCCTGGAAGCCAAACCAGTCAGGACACTGCTTACAGATGTCCTTCCCTCCAGGTCAGGCAGAACCTGAACCTGGCCTCCCAAACTTGGGGCTGAACCCCGCGGCTGAGCACTTGCCTGGCATGCCAGGACTTCTGGGTGCACAATACAGCATCCCCCCGAGGGTAACACATGACTCATGTGTTGTGTGACAGTCTGCCTGGCGCATATCTCCCGACCCCTGTCCATCTGACAGTGCACGAAGATCCCCCAGGACAAAAGTGGTGTCACCATGGTCACTCCCAGGAGGCTCAGCCCTTCTGGCTGGCCCCTGACCCACTGGTTCTCCCACTGGGGAACACATCCCCCTCTCACCCCTCAATCTGGACTTCTGTACCCTCCACTTAGGAGCAGCACCGCCAGACACCAGAACCACTGGAGCTCCGTTTACAGACGCTCCAGGTTCTCCTGACACTAGGAGATCCCCCTCAAATGGCCTACTAGTACAGCCTAGGCCCCCGACCTGGCGTTCCCTTAGGGGACCCTCCAGGCCCTGAGACTGGGTTTCGGGCACCTTGGGACACAGCCCACACTCACTCCTTCTCCACTGAGACAGGACATGAGCCCCTACACCCCTCCCACTACACCGGGACCTAGCTGGACTACTCTGAACCTCTTCCACCACACAGGACCGGAAGATACCTGAGCCACTCCTTTTGGGATCACTCCCCAATGCCTCATCAGACCCTCCGTCACACAGCCAAAGGTCTGCCTCCCGTGCAAGCTCCCTGGGATCAGAGAACTCACACTCCAACAGGTGTTGGCGTAACCCCGGAAAATAATTACTGAACATGTGCTCTCTGACAACCAGATTGAACAGCCCTTCAAAATCATTTGCAGTGCTAGTCATCACCCAACCTTCCAGTGCATCACAACACTCATCCACAAACTCCCCCCAAGACTGGTGAGACAGTTTCCTACTGCCCCTGAACCTCAACCTATACCCTTCAGGTGTGACACCCTCTTCCTGGGAACTAGGTACCACGCTCTGGGATCTGGGAGTGGGACTTCCTGTACTGGACTCCATATTGCTGCCACCACTGGACCCCACCCTCAGTGGTGAATCCAGACAACTAAAACTAGACTCAGGGGACACACCCTCAAAAGCTAGCTTTTCTCTGGCAAAGGCCCTCTCTGCCTCTGCCATCCTCTCCTGCGCTAAGACCCTCTCGGTCTCTAGCTTTTTCTCTTCAAGGACCAACGCCTTGAGACTCAACTCCTGGGCCAACAAGGCCTTTTTCTCCTCCAAGTCCAGCCGCGCTATCTCCTTGGCATACTCCGACTGGAGCGTGTCCAAAGCCAGCTGATGCTTCCTTTCTTCCCTCCTATCCACCCACTCCTCTGACGACAGGGAAAGGGATGGGGCACTGCCCCCGGGACTGGACCCAGCAAGGGACTCCCTATCTATGGGGTCCTCACTACCTACTGGCGTCCCTGCTCTGTCATTTTCTCTCTCTTGTGCAGACTCTTCAGGACCTCCCTCAGACCCACCACCCTCTTGGTGTGCGGCCTGGGCACTCTCCCACTCAGAGTCCTCACGTCTCGATGTATCCTGTTGCCATTGTATCAGGGCTTCCCTAAGGAATATCCGAGTGTCTTCCCCACTCACTGCTAAGCCTCTCTCATCACAGAACCCCTGAACTCCAACATACTGTATTCCAACAGATCATGTATATTAAAGACAGATTCCATTTTTGGCAAGAGACACCACCCACAGTGCAACAGGAGAATACAATTCAAAAATGACACTTTTAGGGAGAAAACAAAATCAGGAAAAATAATCCCCAAACCTGTGATTATCTAAATGCAGAGTTTGTAGTGCAACCAGTTGTTGCTGTGGTACTGCACAAACACAAGTCCTATCCTCACTGCTGACAACCAATGTTAGAAATGGGATTTCTGGTTGGCTAGGGCATGCGCCTAAGCCAGGCAGAAACCACCACTCTAGTCAGGGCAAGGGAGTTACACACCGAAGATAACCCCTGCTCACCCCCTTGGTAGCTTGGCAGAGCAGTCAGGCTTATCCCAGAGGCAATGTGTAAAGCGTTTGCGCAACACACACACACAGTAGCAACACACTAGGCACACTACAAAAGAGACTCCACACAAGGTTATATAAAAAATAGCCTTTGTATTATCATAAACACATTAGATCATAACCACACATATACACTGTGCCAACTGGCACTAGGCAATATTTTACAGGGGATTATATACATGACAGGGCCAATCGGGCCGCTGTCAGAACCATCACAACTGATAGTAAAACACAACCAGTAACTGCTGGTAAGATAATGAACTTATCATCATATTACAT
This sequence comes from Calotriton arnoldi, assembly GCA_963921515.1. NCBI lineage: Eukaryota > Metazoa > Chordata > Amphibia > Caudata > Salamandridae > Calotriton > Calotriton arnoldi. The sequence goes on along the minus strand of CAWUFW010005361.1, from coordinate 34,491 downwards.
TAGCACTAAACATCATAGCATGACATTTGGTATAAGCATAGCACAAACACATAATGCATCACTCAGCAGTGCACCACAGTAACACTGAAAAAGTGCACACAGCACCTTAGGGCCTTGCGCCCTATCACCATCAAGAAAATGACCCCAGGCCAACTGGCCTTTCACTGGGGCTCAAAATGCCCTATGTCCAGAAAGTCAGGGCGTACATGTAGGACCTTCCCCATGGCCCTCTGGCTGCCAATGCAGCTAAATCACTGTTGCGCAAATGCGCTGGGGACGTGGGGTGTATCTCACCCCTTCCATATCCTCACCAAAGAAATGGCCCCCCAAACGTTGCAGCTGCCCGCGCGGTGCAGCTGGGGAAACAAGCACCGGCACCACCATGCCTCGTGAGCCCCACTTGGACTCTAAAAACCAAATGGCTCCCACGTTGCAGCTGCCCGCGCTCTCGCGGTGCAGCTGTGTCAAGCAATAGGGGCACTGGCCACAACTGAGCAAGTTGGAGCCCCACTCTGGAGCTCTGCAACACAAGATTGCCCCCACGGTGCAGCTGTCCGCAGCTGAGAAGAACAATGAAGGCACGGGCACTAAACGTGCCTCGGGAGCACTACAAATGCTCTCCGCTCAGCCCCCACTCACCGGGGCTCTCCTGGACTCCTCCAGTCTGCACTGGCAACTCCGCTCTTCTCTCGGTCCCTCTCCTGGGACCCGGGTCTTCGACATAGAGCCTTCGAGGCTCCTTCTTGGCTCCAGGCTGCACGCGGGGCTCTCCTCTCCGTGGGGGAGCCCCGCCTCGGATCAGGCACGGAGTTGCTTTCCTTCCGCTCTGGCCTTGCTTCCTCCGGCCGGGCCCCCGCCCCTAACAAGGCAGGACGCCTGACTTCCTGCAACTGCGGTGTACGGAGCGAAGTCTCCGTCTGGGCCCCTTCCTTCTGCTTTCGGACTCGGCAGCAGGGGCGCAAGGGCTCACCATGCGCTCTGGATCACAACAATGCGGGTTGGGCTCCCGCTCTCAGAACAGCAGCAGTGCGGGGTGGGCTCCCACCTCAAAAGTAGCACAGAAGTGGGGTGGGCTCCCGCTCTTATGAAATGCAGAAATGCGGGGTGGGCTCCCACTCCACCACCAGCAGCATGGGGGAATCCATACGCTGGGATTCCCTCTGTAGACACTGCAGCAGCACGCTGCAAGGCACCAGCGCTCCTCTTCAGAATAAAAGTAAAGCGCTCGCAAGGCGCTAGAGTCCTCAAGGTTCCAGGGGCACAGCTGGGCACAGGCAGGCCAGCACACAGGGCCCTCCAGCAGGGAGGCAGTCCCTCGTGGCGGTTCCTCCTGGGGCCCAGCAGCGACAGGTCGCAGGGAAGCACAAAAGCACAACCTTTTCATGGGGTCACAGCCCCAGTACTTATACACCATTTCTCCTTTGTCTGCCCTTGGCACAGGGCTTGGGGGAAGCAGCCTGAGCTGGTTCTGGGGGGTTTTGGAGCACTCTGTTTACAGGGCTCCTCTTTCCCATTGTCAGGTGGGGGCTCGTCATCAGACACACCACAGGGGGGCGGAGCCAGCATTCACCCAGGCAGGCACAGACCTATTCAGGGTCAGGGGACTACTCCTCCCACTACTCCAAATGCAGATCTCCCATTCAGCCTAGCGCTGACTCACCCTGCCCTCCCTGGAGCCACACACACCTCACCAGCCCCTGTCACTCCAAAGCCAGACATGCAATACACATCAGGTAGGAAGACACATAGCACACAGAAATGCCAACTTCTAGAAGTGGCATTTCTAAAATAGTGATAATAAATCTGCGTACACCATTGTGCAGCATTTATTATTACTATTCCAACCATACCAAACTTGACCACGCTGCTCCTCTCATATCAGGAATTACCACTGAAACACTTATCAGGGAATCCCCAATGCAATCCTATGAGAGGGCAGCCTCACAGCAGTGAGAAACCAAAATGGCTGTTTGTCACTACCAGGACATGTCACACACTTAAGGTACATGTCCTACCTTTTACCTACAATGCACCCTGCCCATAGGGCTAGGTAGGGCCTACCTTAGGGGTGACTGACATGCAGTAAAAGGGGGGTCACAGACATGGCACACACTTTAGGTGCCACGCCACAGCGGCAGTAACACTGCGCGCACAGGCCCTGCAATCGCAGAGGCCTGGGATAGGTTTGAAAGGCTAGTTTGGTGAGTGGCACAATCAGCGCTGCAAGCCCACCAGTAGCATTTAATTTACCGGCCCTGGGTATCTGAGATACCACTTTACAAGGGACTGACAGGTAAATTAAATATGCCATACGGGTGTAGACCAGTCTTACCATGTTTACCACAGAGAGCACACGCACTTTACACTGGACAGCAGTGCTAAAGTGCCCAGAGTCCTAGAACCACCAACACCATGTCAGAAAAAAGGCTAGGAGGAAGGCAAAAAGTTCAGGGATGACCCTGCAAAAAGGGCCAAGTCCAACACTCTCACAAGGACGGTTCTCATAATAATACCTATTTAGTCAATTGGAAGGAAAACGCTGGGGTGGCAGTAAGAGACCTAAAAAGGTCCCTTTTTCCCCCAGGAAATCACCTCTCCCAATCACAACGGAGGACCTGATGGACGAACTCAAAATTCTAAAACGTTTATGCTGGAAACCACTGCTACACTTCAATGCCTTGACGATAAATGGTCCTCTCTTGAAGCCAGGGTTTCTGACCTTGAACTTCATTCTGCTGAATTTAGAGACACCTCATTAAAAGTGAACAATATGGCTAAGGAACTTGAAACTCTCAAACAGCATATTCAAGAATTAGAAAATTGTAACCGACGAAATAATCTTTGCATTTAAGGAATACCTTAAGGTACCTTAAGGGGCGGAGGGAGGAGAAATGATTGCTTTTCTTCAAACAAATTTACCCAAGATAGTGGGCCTTACTAGCAGTTCTCCCCTAATGTTCAATGAGTTCATCTTCTTGGGCCAAATGTTTCTAGAGCCAGCGCTACTTTAAAACCCAGAGGTATCATCACCTTTTTCCTCCAATATACTGATGTTATGCAAGTTATTTAATTCTCTAAACAGCGTAAACAGATGATCTGTTCTGTTCATAGGATTTTTCTTTCTTAGGATGTTCCTTTGGTCACAGCCGCTCGTTGCAGAGAATTTCTGGGTCTACGTCCATCTTTATATGCAATTGGTGCTAGATATGGACTTCTACATCAATGTACTTTCAAAGTCACATTATATAGACAGAACCACTTCCTTTGCCTCGCCATCTCAACTTAAAGACTTTATCCATCTTCATAAAAAAGAGGCCATGGACATTAGTGGAAAATGATGGCTCCATAATTTCTTGCCTTGCTGGTCTTATGTTTGTACCTCCCTCGAAAGGTCATTTTTGTATTTTGCTGTTGTATTTCACTATTTTATCACCTTTTCCTATTCTACCTCCCTAGGTTTTATGTCTTTTATTGTTGACCTCCATCGTCTGTGAATTCTCTGGATGTTGCCTAGTCTCCCCTTACCAGAATGTTCTCCTAGAGTATCACTCCCTGATGGGTACATTTGTCGTACCATCTGTGCACGTTCTCTAATGTTGCTCTCTGTTTCTGTCCCTCCTCTGTTCTTCTTCTTTCATATTTACCTCGGTCGTTTACTCCTTTATTTTATTCCTATATTTCTGGATCAGGTGCACTTGTCGGTTCATCGTTTATGCTGTTCTTCACGATTCCCCGTCTAATTTACTTCATTTTTCTGATGTTTATTCTATGGCTTTTGACCTTTGGGCTCTCAGCATACTCTTCTGTTTTTCATCTTTTGTTTTTTTCGGACTCATCTACCTCTTTTTTCTTGTTTTTTCTTCCAGTTCTCTACTCATTATTTTTTTCTTGTTTTTTTCTTTCACCCTTTCTGTCCTTCCTTTTTCCTTTTCCAAGTTTTATATTTGAATTTTCTTTTTTCATCTTGGATGGTATATAGATATGATTTTTCTTCTTCTTACCCAAATGAGGTATTCTCTTTTCAAATGTATAATGTTTTTTATTTCTTGGAATGTTAAGGACCTCCGAGGCCCTATTAAGAGGCAGTGAGTTCTTACTCATCTCTCTAAAATGTCTTGTCATGTTGCTATGTTGCAAGAAACACATCTGGAAAAAGATGTTCATTTGTTGAAAAAGAACTGGGTTGGCTCTGTTTACTGTTCACCTGCCGTAAATCACAAGAATGGAGTTGTTATCTTGTTTCATAAATCTTTAAATGTTACCTTCTTAAAAAAGAAGTGGATGTGGATGGTAGATGGTTATTTCTTTCTTTTAAAATTAATGGACCTACTGGTGTTGATGTCCTTTCTGGGACTCGCTCTCACCTGTGTTAATGTCTATATTACATAATAATTTAGTTTTAGGGGTGATTGTAACCAACTTATTGACTCCTTTCTAGTTCGCAAATCTAAGTTTAAATAAATACCTAATAATATGCAAAAGGCCTTCTACAGAACCATAATGCATAGAGGCCTAGTTGATGCAAGGCAGATTTATAACCCTTACCTTTTAGAATATTCTTTTTTTCACCTACTCATCACTCTTCATCTAGAATTGGTTATATTGTTTTGGATCAGAACCTCACACAACATCTTGTACACGCCAAAATGGGGGCCATCCTTGTTTCTGATCATGCCCCGGTCATTATAGACCTAGAGTATACTATTTTATCCACTTGTTCTAGCAGGTGGCACTTCAATAATTGGCTGTTGCAAGATCAGCAATTCATTTTGAGTTTTGAGCAATTTATTTCTGATTTGTTTGAGACCAACTTCAGTCCAGATATCGAGTTCCACCATGTCTGGGATTTTTTCAAGGCTACAGCAAGGGATCATAGTATAAGCTCTGTTTCGAATAAGAAAAAGGCTGCTGCCAAGGAAGCCTCTGCCCTATTCCAACATATAAAGTAGTTAGAACATGCACACTATTCTACTTCTCATAAAGAGGTCTTGAATCAACTCATACAAGCCAAACTTGATTTCAATAAATCTTCTGTCACTGTTGCCAGTAAAACCCAACTTCGAATAAATGCAAAATATTATAGTGCCCCCAATAGCAGGAAGGATTCTGGCCAACTGTTTAAAAATTAGGTAACAGAAATCTAGGATAGAAGTCATACATGACGCCTCTGGTCATAAATTATTCCATGATCAGGAAATTATGTCCTGCTTTGTGGAATTTTACACTAACCTTTACACTGAAGACATTTTGCCCTCTGAGGAGACTTTGCAATCCTTTTTATGACATGATTTACAAACCACAAACAGCACAGATTGATTTTTCCCTATTGGAAGCTGATTTTTCTCTTGACGACACATGCACTGCCATTTCCAAGCTCCCCAAATATAAAGCTTGGATTTACTGTCGAATTTTACGCTAGACTTTCTTCTTCTTGCTCTCTCTTTCTCAACACATTTTATATATGGATACCAAGGCTGGGACATTCACGGAGGCCATGATCTGTTTGATTCCTAAGAAAGATAAAGACTTAGCGGAATGCAAGAATTATAGGCCTATTTCTCTTATCAACACGGATTGCAATTTTTTTTCTAAAATATTGTCTCTACACACTACTGATTCGATCCCCTTTTTAATTGCCATTGAACAATCCGGCTTCATAAAGGGGCGCAATATTTCAGATCATTCTTGCACCTTTCTAAATATTATTCATGGTGCTAATCACACTAAGACACCCCTGGCTGCGGTCACCTTGAAAGCTGAAAAATCCTTTGACCAAGTTAATTTGGATTTCCTTTTTAGAGTTCTTAAGTGGCATGGTTTTGGTCCCAAATTTCTACATTATATTAAAGCTCTTTACTCCTTTCCTTCTACTTCTGTCTTTGTTGATGGTCTTCAGTCGTCATATTTTCCTCTCACTAGAGGCACCAGACAAGGTTGCCCCCTATCTCCTTTACTGTTTATCATAGTGCTAGAACTATTTTTAGAATCTTTACTTCATTTCCCAACCCTTACTAGTTACACCCATAAGAGTGTGCACATTAAGTTTACCGCTTATGTTGATGATATCTTACTTTATGTTTCTGACCCCTCATCTCTATCCCTGAGTTCTTTTGACTATTGTCTTGTTACTCTTCTGTGTTCTGAGATACTGGCTTCTTATGGAATTCCTCTAGGATTAAATGTTTAGGTATTTTCTAATCCTCATCTCTCAAAGATACTATTAAGGCCAATATTGATGCTTTAAGAACAAATATTATTTCCCTTTCAGCTAAATGGTCGCCCCTATATTTCTCCTGGTGGGGTAGATTAGCCACTATTAAAATGTTGTTCTTGCCCATTATTATTATTTTCTTTTTACAAATGCTTCCTCTTTGGCTTTCTTATGCTTTTTCCGTTCTATGAGTAGTCTACTTTCTAAGATTTTGTGGAATAAACGCACGGATAGCATTTCTCTATTCAAACTCAAAAAGCCTTAACCGGATAGCGGTGTTAATTTTCCAGATTTTTTATGATATCACTCAGCTTTTGCCCTTAAACAGATTTGGTCCTCTTTAGGTTCTGTTACTTCGTCTTCTTCTCCTCTGTGGTGATCCCTTGAACTCTTGTTTTTTTCTCCTTTTTCTTTTCTCCACTTTATTCTCATTTCCCAAAAACCCAGACATCTCTCTTCCCCTATATTAAACTATTGTAGTACCACCGCTAAAAAGTACGTTTCTCAGGTATATTCTCCTTCTCAACTCTTGTCATTATCCTCTATTTGGTGCAACCCGGATATTACTATATCGAATAAGGTTCTTAAAGGGTCATCCTGGATGGCCTCTGGCATTGCATCCTTTTTCCAACTCATCTCTAATAATGAATTTATTTCCTTTGAGGAATTGCGTAGTTGCTTTCATATTCCTCCCTCTCATAGATATAAATATTCACAGCTTCAAGATATTCTTCTTCATAACATTATTGATTCTTCTCCCATTTCTCATATACCGCTTGGTGATCCTTTACCTTCTCCTGACTTCTCTACAGAAGTGAAAGCAGCCTTCATATACAAACGCCTTTCTATTCAAGATCCTGATACAGATAAAATTAAACCGAACTTGCATGGGAAATGGACCTTTAGTATTCATTCCCACTCACTTTATGGAAAAAGTTGTGGCAGAAAATACATTTTACTTCTCATTCGGCCAGTACCTCTCAGACCATGTTCTTTTTTTTTTATAACAAATTGTTTGCAACACCCTCTATATTATTTAAGATGAAACTTTTACCTAATAATAATTATTTGTCTTGTGGTTGCTCTAAGGGTGATTTGCTTCAAATGTTTTTTTTTCTGTACTTTACTGTTGATTTTTAGAAAGAATGTATGGTATAACATTTCTCAATTATTTTCAGTCTCACCTCCCTTTCATATAGTTAATCTTTTTTTGGGTAGGTGTTCAGACATATGGTCGAGGGGAGAGGCCAGGAGCGGTTTAGTGGACCTTCTTCTAGCGGTTGCCTTTCAAGTTATTACTTCCAATTGGAAACATTTTGACAAGAATTCCTATATGGCGTGGTGGAACTTGATATGTCATAATCATAGATTGGATACCTCTCATTCTTCCTCACTGCCCATAGCCATCAAGAGAGATTTATTTTGGCTCCCCTTGACTTCATATCTCTCTCTCGTCCTTTCTCTATTAGTGTTGAAAATGCTGAAGTAACCAAACCTTCTTGAATTTATCGATTTCTGCAGTTTCTATGTGTTTATTACCTATTACATTAAATAGCTTTTTGTATACCTCTGTTTATCATATTACTTTCCTTCCATTGCCTTCCTCCCTCTTCCTTTATAACTCATATGTTTTTCCCCCCTCTTTTTCTTTACCCCTCTTCCCACAAAAAAGCAAAGTTTATAAAATGTTATTTGTATTACATTCTATATTTATTATAAGATTTTGTGCATATTTTATCCTCTCTCTATTATTGATACAGTTTTCTATAGGACATATTTCAATGTTATGTTTCCTCATAGTTGTTGCTGTATTTCTATTGAATATTTTTTAATAAAGCATGTTTAAACTAAAAAAAAGAAGCCATGCCATCGAATTACCTAATGACTCCAGATCGCAGGAACTCTTCTTTTCCATCTTGACTTTTATCTAATACATCAGAACATTCTGGACGGTGTTTCATGGAGTGGACTAACACGCTTGAAAACAACAACTAGTAAAAGTACAGCCCAGGCTTGAATACACTTAGGCTATCTGGTTTTAGGTTTAAACCTATAATAACTGATAAAACCCCACCAAAAGGAAAATAGCCATCACCGGTGTAAACATATAAACACTGAAAAAACACCTTCGCAACCACAAACTAAGAGCCATTCAAAGAAAGGAAAAGATGAGTGAAACAGTCATTTTTATTTCTTCCTGAAGGGGCCAATACAATGCAACTTTGTTATACAAGACAGCAGCAAGAAAGACTGGGCTAACATTAAGCTGCTTGAGTTTTGTTGTTTAGGGATGTCACTAAAATATTGTCTCTTCTTCCTTCTGCTTTTTTCAGGTTTGTGGTCTTTGGTCTAAAGATGCAGTGTTTCGAAGCATGTTTTAAGTCTTATTTAGTTATTTTAAAAACTGTACAGAATCAGGAAATATCAAAATCATAGTTGATATTTTGGCTACATTTGATTTCACTGATAGGTAAAATGGCTGGTTTCATAAGAATCTTTCCCAATATGTACCATCACATTTACCCACAGACAGAGAATGTGTGAAATCCTTTGATACATCAGCCCCCTTTTCTAGCGAGTCAGTATTGATTGTAGGTGAATTGCCAAACACCCCAGGCTTTAAACATTCAATGCAAGGTGCAGTGACAGGTATATGTGAAAAGAATGTTGTCACCAAGCATCTGAGATAGTGGTGAAAACATGACACCAGACATTGGTAAACATGGAACGCAGTGTCACTTGGAATGCTGCTGGAAAAAGTTTCTACCAAGTTCAATAAAGATTGGAGTGATATTGTTTGTATTTGCAGTAATTCGGCTACGTAGATGAAAAATTTGTATGATGTCCTGTTAAAATCGCTACCTGACCTGAAGTGCTTCCCTGTAAGAGATCCTTGTCACTTGCTAGATGGTATGCTGAAAGCATCTATACAATCTTCAGAGTTAATGAAGAATGCTATTGACTTTGTAGTCTATTCTGGTACACTGTTTCGTTATGCCCGGGAACTAAAATGCTAATATTTCTCATTTTGTGCTTTGTTTGGCATCAAAGAAAGAGTCATCCTAACTGTGTCATTTAGCCGGTGGGTCTCAGTCCTGGAGGCTGTGAATGCCATATTATCCATGTGGCAACCGTTTATGGAATTTCTGCTTGGTGATGATGCCAAAGGCAAGAACTGTGATGATCTTTGGTCACATATTGATAGTGATGTGAAAAAAGTACAGTTTACTGCATGCTTAGGTTTTTACAGGAAAATATGACTGTTGTAGTGGACTTAATCAAAATACTAGAGTCTGAAAACACCCTTGTCTACCAAGTGTTCAGTGTAATTGGTGTAGATGTAAAACATCTCCTTGGGAGTAGGCTGGGCGACACTTTTAGTAACTTTGGCACTGGAACATGCTCCATGTTAGAATTCTTGCCACTTGGTAAGCAAAGAAATGTTGAGGAGCAATTCAGGAAATTTTATTTTACGGTCTGTAGGAAATGGCTTGCAATGATGCATAGAAATGTCCCTTAACCAACCATGGCATTTGAAGTTAATGAAGCCTCACTGAGGTAATCTGCACAAGTTCTAGATCCCTTCTGAATTTTCTCCAGACTTTGAAAAGTACTGCTTCATTTTTGACTGCTTCAATAACTGAGGGCATATGTGCCCAATTCAACGCATATGTTGCAGAACATGTCCTAGACAAACACAATCTTCAGGTGCACAAGTATGGGCGTGGAAAGCTATGTCATTGGCCAGAGTTAGCAAATTGCGTACTGGCTGTTTTGGCGTTGCACGTCTCAAGTGCCAATGTTGAGAGGGCCTTTTCAAAGAGAAACGTTTACATAGGAAGGAAAGAGCGAGCGCGCATGACCAAAGACTCACTAAAGAAGTATTGCATGGTGTACCACAATAGGTTTGATTTGTAAAAATGTATTTGGACCTCATATACCCTGTACACACGCTATCTATACACATGAACTATCAGTGCAGAAAGCAAGCAATAATTAAAAGCAAAACATTCCATAAACACCGGAAAAACACTGTTTCTGTTGTTTTTATTGGCGCAAAAATGTGTATCCACTGATAAGCACTGTTTTTTTAAGGTATTGAAAAAACTGAAATAACCCCACCATAATTTACCAAAAATAGAAACTGAAAACAGGAAAGCCTAAATACACTCTATCCCATGACAGTGAGTCATAAATGTCCCCATCCCCTTTTTTGCTAATCCCCGTCCCTGTCTGATCAATAATATAATTGACAGGGCTGCAGTAAATCAGCAGTAGAGCAGTGGTCATATCCTATGTTAAAAGTTTATGAATTACATGCTGCTTTTTTCCTGATGCTTTCTTGTGTATTTTTAAAATAATAATGTATTGTTGGAGAAACCCGCCTCCGACAAAGGCATATTTCCATTCAAGTTACAACAGAGGAGAGAAACAAAGTGCAGGGCCTGTATTCATCTATCTTAAGATTGCAGTGTTTGACTACAAGACTGTTGCATAGCTCAAGCGTTCCATGAAAGCTACCAGTTGCTTGTGAAGAAGACACAAAGTTATGTGATTCTCTTTGAAAGACATGCCAGTCCGTGAAATTAAAGGAGTCACACTGTGCACGTTCAACAATTGAAACATACGGAATGTTACAAAGTGATCAGAAACCCGCCCAAACATGATCTGAAGAGTCGGACTTTGACAAAAGCCGCTAAGGATAGAAAGCAAGGTTCCAGTTGCGAACACCATTGAGAAAGCCTTGAAAAAGCCCCTGGCCGTTGGGCCAAACGGGCGAAACACGTGTCGGCTGTCTTTTTTTCTATGCGTGAAAAATGCATAAACACATTGTGTTTGAAACCAACCAATGAACTTTGGAAATTATTCCACCCATGAGACACTCACTAAGAAGGCACAGTCCTCCGCCCACTACCTAAACTTGTACCCCGTAATGGCTCTTGGGTGTAGCCATTTGTGAGGCACGTGCCATCATCAATATTGGGCCCTGACCACTGTAGCATTAAAGCCCAGAATCTGCCACTCATCTCAGTAACCTGCAACAAGTCCCTAGTATATAATAGGGCATGACAGTTAAGAGGCCAGCAGCCCTTTCTGCACTTGCATGTGTGCACTGCTGAGGCCTGAGGTCAGGTTAAAAGCAGCCCTGTGTTGCAGGACTGCTTTTAAAATGCAAATAGTGCCCAAACTCGACTTCGGTGTTTGGGGTACTTAAACATTAATAAACTACAATATTTGGCATATTAGGTACCCCACGGTCTCCCCTAGTTGTCCCAGTGATGGGGGTCAGGTATTTATAAGGATGACCCTTATCAAATAGGTTTTATATGCCTTGCAAATTTCACTTCCCACATTAAAGTAGAGTGCGTCATATGTGCTGGGAGCACTGTGAAGTGAAGATCTTCAATATTTTTGCATATTCAGTTCCCCGAGGGTCCTGTAGATATAGGAAGGGTACTTATAAAAGATGTTTTATAAGCCCCGATGTTGGAGAAATTGCCCAGATCATTTTCCCCATTGTAGATCCCCGGCGCATAGTTTAACATGGCAAGAAGTTATTAACTAATAATTCCCTCCAGGAGAATCATAAAAATATCATTCATGGATTTACTAGAATGGTATTGATAAATCCAACAATATGCTATGGTTGCATTTATCCTAAAATGTACAGACAAGAAGTTATAAGACTTTCTTGTCTGTAAGCCAAAATTCAGCCTTCCAGTGCTCTGTCCTGATTGGTCAGAATTAAGTGGATTACCTAGGCTGCTTTGATGAGTTGAAATGCAGCCCTGGGGTGAAGGAGGCATTCTGGGAGGTGAGGGTTCTGCTACATAGGAATGCCAGAGTCAGGGGGAGGGGTTGTAAACAATAATCTTCAATAGAAGGAGGAAAAAGGCAGGAGAAACCAGTTTTATTTACACCCCTCTCTTTGAACCCAGCCAGAGGGCAGGCTTAAGGAAGGAATGTGCAGATGCCAGGGGAAGGGAGAATATGAAGATGAGCCATCCTGGAGGTTGGTTTAGTCAGCTCTTGCCTCTCTGCTGGGACTTCAGCCATATTGAATTTTGGAGAAATAGTGCTTTCTGGGAGACCATTGTGTCACACTTTGTAGGAAATGGTCATGCTCTGGGGTGTCATCCTGCACCTCATGGGACAGGAGTGCCCTCCTGTGTGACCCCAGAGAACACTGAATAAGTATCTGAGAGGGGCAGTGGCTCTCAGATCTGCTGCTTGAAACTACAGAAGAAGAAGGGTCCACGCTGGAAGTTTGATTTGCATCAACCAGGCCCTGCACTCTGACTGACTGTGCCTGCGCAACAATCTGGAAATACAGCCCTGTGGATCAAACCTGCTTCAACAGGACTAAAGAGTGGACTCTCTGAAAGCTACAGGTTAAGAGAGCTCACCTGGACCACCACCACAAAGAATCCCCAGCCTAGCGTACTACTACTGGATTTGTAAGGGTTTTGTCCAAGTGGATTGTGGGAATTGAAGTCCCAAACTTTCAAGGACCATCTTGGAGCTTCCAGACCCTCGGAGTACATTTTTGCCACTTTGGGACCCTCAAAGGAAGTTCCAGAAGTTTGAAGAAGTTTGGAGCAACTTTGAAAAAACCTCCATATGTGGACCGACTAGACCTGGCCAGCCAAGCCGGCAACCCTCAACCGCTAGCCGGCCTGCCATCCAGGTTCATCCCGCTGAAAAGCTCTGGAGGTCCGACTTCCAGAGTTTCACCAGGAGTTGGTGGAAACCCAAGCTGGCGAACCCTCACCGAATCGAGGGACCCCTGGAGAAAAAGCTCCTTAAAATTTATTTTCTAAGTCCGAACGAAGAAAAGTTGACCGGAACCAATCACGAGAGCCAAGCCGCCCACCTTCAACCAGGAGCCAGCCTTGATCTCTGGTTCATCCCGCTGGAAAGCCCCGAAGGTCGAACTTCCATAGGTTTGACCGGGAGCTCATCGCAAGGCAAACCGGCGAACACTTACCAAATCCAGACTGGCTGGGAGCTTCGAGGGACTCCGGGAAGAAAAGCTCCAGAAAGAATTCTAAGTCAGAAGGTAAAAACTTTGACCGGGACCTACCGCGAGGGGTAGCGACGTAGGGCTCCATCGTGATTGGCTTGAAACTTTGACTTTGTCTTGGTCTAGCGCGACCAGATGTCCCAATAGGCACTATAGGTTTCTATGTGTCATGTAGTGCTAAATCTTTAAAAAATCATATCTCCGGTTCCCTACATTGGATGTTTTTCGTTTTGGTGTCATTTTAAAAATCAAAATATTTCCTATTTTTATAAATAGGTGTTGAATTTTTATTGTGAGTTGTGTCTTAATTACTTACTGAATTGGTGTTTTTAAATGCTTTATGTTAGAACTGGGGGTCTCTAGTTGGCAGAGGTAGGTACCTTTGTCCAAATAGGGACCCTTGCTTCTAGTCAGGGTAAGGGGGTACACTCCTGAAACAACCCCTGCTCACCCCCTTGGTAGCTTGGCACGAGCAGACAGGCTTAGTTCAGAGGCAGTGTGTAAAGCATTTGTGAACACATACAGTAATCCAGTGACAACACTACAAATGGACACCACACGGGTTGTATTGTAAAAATAAGTATCTTTTACATAAATTTACCACAAGACCATAAACGACAAAAATAATCCACAATACTGAACTTTAAAGATGGTAGAATTAGCTTGAGTCTCTTAAAATGGAAATGCGACACTTTGAGTTCAATGTACCTTAAGATGCGTAACGCAAGGCAACGAAAGTGTTGCAGGGAAGGTGATGCGGTAGTCCCTTACACGCAAGGACGGTGATGCGTTGAAGATCTGGTGCAAAGAAACAAAGTGGCATCTTCTTGATGTTGCGACAACGAAGGGGTGATGCGTGCACGCCCGACGGCCGTGCGGCGATTTCGATGAATCTTTGGAGCCGCGACAGGCCCTGCGACATGCTTCCCTGGCGATGCGACGGCGTCTGATGCGAGGTCGACGATCTTCTCCTGGGATGCGGGGCGCCTCGTGTTGCGATGCGTCGGCGTCTGATGCGAGGTCGATGCTCTGCCCCGGGGATGCGACGGCGACACTTTTCTCCGGTGCTGCGAGGCGCTTCGAAGGATGCGAGGGTATCAGCGGCGCGCTTCTTCAGGGATGCGCCGGCGTCTGCTGTGACGTCGACACACTTCTTCGGCGATGTGAGAAACAGCGGCTGCGGCGACACGCTTCTTCATCTTGAGTCGCGCTTCCAGCTCCCAGCGACACGCAAGTGTGTCAGAAGGTCCAAATTCCCAGCAAGGGAATACAGGGGAGCTGGTGGGTGAAGTCTGTTGTCCCTGAGACTTCAGCAGGAGGCAAGCTCTGAAATCAAGCCCGTGGAGATCCTTCACAAGTTGATGAAAGTACACACAAAGTTCCCTTCTCCTTTCTTTGGCAGTCAGGCAATCACTGCAGGCAGATCCCTCTAGCTTAGGGATAGTCTTCTCCTCAGTTTCTTCTTGGTTCCGCTCCTCAGCAAAGGTTTCTTCTTGTTTCCCAAAAGTGATCTAATTTCCTAGGGGTCTGGGTCCCCTTTTTATACACCTTTTCTCTTTGTTCTCTGAAGGCAGAGAGGCCTTTGCTTAGTCCAAAACCAGTTCTGGTCAGTCCTGGAGCACTTTGTTTACAGGACTCCTTCTTTCCTTTCAGAATGTGGGGCAGAGTGCTCAGCCGCCCGGCAGGAGGTGGAGCCAGCATTGTAGAAGGCAGGCACAGCCCTATTCAGACCCAGGTGCAACTCCTTCCTCCACTCTGGATGCAGATCTCTCTATTCAGCCCTGTGCTGACTCACCCTGTCTCCTGGAGTCCCCCAGCCCCTGTCACTCATAAACCCAGACAAGGAATACACAACCTAGCAGAGGCAGGCTTGGATAGTTAGGCAAGAAAATACCTACTTTCTAAAAGTGGTATTTTCAAACACAGAATGTTAAAACCAACTTCACTAAAAGATGTATTTTATCATCCTGAGTTCAGGCATACTAAATTCGTTTTTCTACCATGTTCCCTGGGTCAGTTAGGATTATAAGCTGTAATAATCAAACTGCCCATTCTGGCCTATGGGGAGCAGGTAGCCTTGCAATAGTGAAAAACGAAAATGGCTGTAATTCACTATTAGGACATGCCACACACACCAGGGCATGTCCTACCTTATACTTAAAATGCACCCTGCCCTAGGGCCTACTTTAGGGGTGACCAACATGTAGTAAAGGGAAGGTTTAGGGCCTGGTAAGTGGGTGCACTCACCAAGTCGACATGGCAGCCCTAGGCTGCACACAAGCTCTGCAATGGCAGGCCTGAGACACATTTTACAAGCTACTTCTGTGGGTGGCACAACCAGTGCTGCAAGCCCACCAGCAGCATTAGATTTACCAGCTCTGGGCACACTCAGTGCACTGTACTAGGGACTGACAAGTAAACCAATCATCCAATCATGGAGTCACTAATACATAACACAATTTACAATAGGGAGAGCATATGCACTTTAGCACTGATTAGCAGTGGTGAAGTGCCCAGAGTCATAAAACAGCCAACAACAGGTCAGAAGAAGTACAGGAGGAAGGCAAAAAGTTTAGGGATGACCCTGCAAAAAGGGCCAAGTCCAACACAACCCCCTTCCAGCCAAAAACGCAGGGTAGACCAATCACTACCTTGATGGGCTTCCCTGCTTTGGGCGATAGAACCTGGACCCTGGCCCACAACAGCAGGGGCATACTCCAGTTCTACGCCAATCTGAACCTATTGGAATCCCTCTGTCCATACTCTCAGGGTCCACCAAGCTAATCCAGGGGGAACCCTTCTCCTCACCTGTGGACACCACCTGAGCAGCACCTAACCTTAACTTGCTCACAGGTGTGTCCCAACAGACAGACAGCAAGCCACAGTGGCCACTGACAGTGGTCAGGGATGAGACCCAGGCGTTATGCCTCTCAGGGCTCTCAAACCTCTGTGGCGCCAGAGAGCGGGGGGCAGTAGCCCCAGGTGCTTGGCACCCTTTGTCCACTCTCCCTCCTGTCAGGTCAGGTATGACATCCTGACACTGACCTACCAGCCCCGGGCCTGTACCCGGCGGCTGGACTGGAGACTGGGGTGGGCTTTCCCACACCCGGTCCTCCTCCTCCTTGTTGGGGCTCTGTACCCTCCCACCTGGAGTGGTACCCCCTGCTAGAATTGCCAGGGCACCTATGGCAGGTGTCCTGCACAATTCGCCCACCAGTTCAGGGGTTCTATCCTGCAACTGGGTGTCCAGGTCAGGGGGGACACCCTGAACCTGGTTCTCCAATCTAGGGTCTAAACCCTCCAGTTGAACCGGGGTCAGAGGCGAGGACTCCCTCCGTCTGCACCCCCTTCCAGAGTACTGCCCCCTCCCATCAGGAGCGGTACCCCCAGAAGACAAACTACTATGGGCACTGTTAGCAGCTGCCCCTTCCTCCAGGTCAGGGGGGACACCCTGAACCTGGCCCTCCAACCCAGGGTCTGTACCCTTAGGCTGGACCTGTGCCTGGCAACCCAGGACTTCCGGGAGGGTACACCAACCCCCCCTAAGGGAAACACACTCCTCTAGAGTTGTGTAAGAATCTGCCTGGCGCACCTGGACTTCCTGGGGAGCACGCATGCCCCCCCAGAGGGTAACACATCTCTCATGTGTTGTGTGACAGTCTGCCTGGTGCAGATCTCCCGACCCCTGTCCATCTGACAGCGCGTGAAGATCCCCCAGGACAGAAGTGGTGTCACCATGGTCATTCACCGGTGACTCAGCCCTTCTGGCTGGTCCCTGACCCACTGGTTCTTCCACTGGGGACTCTCTCCCCCTCTCACCCCTCACTCTGGACTTCTGCACCCTCCCAAGTGGAGCGGCACTGCCAGACACCAGAAACACTGGAGCTCCATTTACAGATGCTCCAGGTTCTCTAGACACTAGGAGATCCTCCTCAACAGGCGGCCGATCAGGGCAGCCTAGGCTCCCTACCTGGTGTTCCCTTAAAGAACCATCCAGGCTCTGAGACTGGGTTTGGGCACCTTGGGACACGCAGCCCCACACTCACTCCTTCTCCTCAGAGACAGGACGTGAGCCCCTACACCCCTCCCATTACCACGGGACCTAGCTGGGCTACACCGAACCTCTCCCACCACTCTGGGTTGGAAGACACCTGAGCCACTCCTCTTAGGGTCACTCCCCAATGCCTCTTCAGACCCTCTGGAATCCACCAAAAGGTCTGCCTCCCTTGTGAGCTCCCTGGGGTCAGAGAACTCACTCTCCAACAGGTGTTGGCATAGCTCTGGAAAACAGGGACTTACAATATGCTCTCCCACAATTGGATCACACAGCCCCCCACAGGGGTTAACCAAACTATCCTTCACCTCACCATCCAGTGCCTTGCACACGTACTCCACACCATTCTTCTGAGATTGGCAAGACAGTATCTGACTGTCTCTGTCATTCAACCCACACTCTTCTGGGTGGTCTCCACACTCACACATCAGGACTTCAACCATGGGGGAACCCCTCTCCCGTACCTCTCATCCAGAGTCAGTAGAGTGTCCTTCCCACCTCTAGGACTATGAACCCCTGTGCCAGTTCCCCAATCCACCTCAGGGACACTGTTCACCACTAGAGCTACCTCAATTCCTTGAACCTCCTGGTGTATATTAACCCCCTCCTTCAAGTCAGGCGCCACATCTCTGGGTGTGTGTACTACTCCCTCAGCACTAGATAACATAATTTTGCTGCCATCATCTGAGCTGGACTCCCCCTCCAACTCAGCAAAGCTCACTCTCTGAGCTACACACATTTCTTTTTTCTGGGCTGAGACACTCATGGTCTCAAGTCTCTCGAGCTTCAAATCAAGCTCCCTCATTCTCAACTCATGCTCAAACTGCATCCTCTTTTCCTCTAGGGCCAACTTTCTAGATTGCAATTCAAATTCTAACTGCCCACTCAACTTGAGTTTGGTCAGCTCCATCTCATGCATCCTACTCTTTTCTCTGTCCTCCAGCTCGTCTGGGGACAGACCTTGGGCAGAAACCCTGCTACCCGCTGGGGAAGTTACTCTCCTCCCCCAATCATAATCAACAGATGCTCTGGATGCTGCTGTATCCATGGTGATTAAACTTGGCAGTTTTTAGCAAACATAGAAAGTCCCAGAAAAGAATATCTACCAAAAGTATGTGGTTGCGTTTTGGTCTGCACTCACTAGGTAGTGTTCACCAATCACTGTACATGAGTCACAAATGCAAGTCCAGAATCCTCACCGCTGACCACCAATGTTAGAACTGGGGGTCTCTAGTTGGCAGAGGTAGGTACCTTTGTCCAAATAGGGACCCTTGCTTCTAGTCAGGGTAAGGGGTACACTCCTGAAATAACCCCTGCTCACCCCCTTGGTAGCTTGGCACGAGCAGACAGGCTTAGTTCAGAGGCAGTGTGTAAAGCATTTGTGAACACATACAGTAATCCAGTGACAACACTACAAATGGACACCACACAGGTTGTATTATAAAAATAAGTATCTTTTATATAGATTTACCACAAGACCATAAACGACAAAAATAATCCACAATACTGTACTTTAAAGATGGTAGAATTAGCTTGAGTCTCTTAAAATGGAAATGCGACACTTTGAGTTCAATGCACCTTAAGATGCGTAACGCACGGCAACGAAAGTGTTGCAGGGAAGGTGTTGCGGTAGTCCCTTACACGCAAGGACAGTGATGCGTTGAAGATCTGGTGCAAAGAAACAAAGTGGCATCTTCTTGATGTTGCGACAACGAAGGGGTGATGCGTGCACGCCCGACGGCCGTGCGGCGATTTCGATGAATCTTTGGAGCCGCGACAGGCCCTGCGACACGCTTCCCTGGCGATGCGACGGCGTCTGATGCGAGGTCGACGATCTTCTCCTGGGATGCAGGGCGCCTCGAGTTGCGATGCGTCGGCGTCTGATGCGAGGTCGATGCTCTGCCCCGGGGATGCGACGGCGTCTGCTGCGACGGCGACACTTTTCTCCAGTGCTGCGAGGCGCTTCGAAAGATGCGAGGGTGTCAGCGGCGCGCTTCTTCGGGGATGCGCCAACGTCTGCTGTGACGTCGACACTCTTCTCCGGCGATGTGAGAAACAGCGGCTGCGGCGACACGCTTCTTCGTCTTGAGTCGCGCTTCCAGCTCCCAGCGACACGCAAGTGTGTCAGAAGGTCCAAATCCCCAGCAAGGGAATACAGGGGAGCTGGTGGGTGAAGTCTGTTGTCCCTGAGACTTCAGCAGGAGGCAAGCTCTGAAATCAAGCCCTTGGAAGATCCTTCACAAGTTGATGAAAGTACACACAAGTTCCCTTCTCCTTTCTTTGGCAGTCAGGCAATCACTGCAGGCAGATCCCTCTAGCTTAGGGATAGTCTTCTCCTCAGTTTCTTCTTGGTTCCGCTCCTCAGCAAAGGTTTCTTCTTGTTTCCCAAAAGTGATCTAATTTCCTAGGGGTCTGGGTCCCCTTTTTATACACCTTTTCTCTTTGTTCTCTGAAGGCAGAGAGGCCTTTGCCTAGTCCAAAACCAGTTCTGGTCAGTCCTGGAGCACTTTGTTTACAGGACTCCTTTCCTTTCAGAATGTGGGGCAGAGTGCTCAGCCGCCCGGCAGGAGGTAGAGCCAGCATTGTGGAAGGCAGGCACAGCCCTATTCAGACCCAGGTGCAACTCCTCCCTCCACTCTGGATGCAGATCTCTCTATTCAGCCCTGTGCTGACTCACCCTGTCTCCTGGAGTCCCCCAGCCCCTGTCACTCACAAACCCAGACAAGGAATACACAACCTAGCAGAGGCAGGCTTGGATAGTTAGGCAAGAAAATACCTACTTTCTAAAAGTGGTATTTTCAAACACAGAATGTTAAAACCAACTTCACTAAAAGATGTATTTTATCATCCTGAGTTCAGGCATACTAAATTCGTTTTTCTACCATGTTCCCTGGGTCAGTTAGGATTATAAGCTGTAATAATCAAACTGCCCATTCTGGCCTATGGGGAGCAGGTAGCCTTGCAATAGTGAAAAACGAAAATGGCTGTAATTCACTATTAGGACATGCCACACACACCAGGGCATGTCCTACCTTATACTTACAATGCACCCTGCCCTAGGGCCTACTTTAGGGGTGACCAACATGTAGTAAAGGGAAGGTTTAGGGCCTGGTAAGTGGGTGCACTCACCAAGACGACATGGCAGCCCTAGGCTGCACACAAGCTCTGCAATGACAGGCCTGAGACACATTTTACAAGCTACTTCTGTGGGTGGCACAACCAGTGCTGCAAGCCCACCAGCAGCATTGGATTTACCAGCCCTGGGCACACTCAGTGCACTGTACTAGGGACTGACAAGTAAACCAATCATCCAATCATGGAGTCACTAATACATAACACAATTTACAATAGGGAGAGCATATGCACTTTAGCACTGATTAGCAGTGGTGAAGAGCCCAGAGTCATAAAACAGCCAACAACAGGTCAGAAGAAGTACAGGAGGAAGGCAAAAAGTTTAGGGATGACCCTACAAAAAGGGCCAAGTCCAACACTTTACATACCTGTCTTTGAAGTTAAGCCTTCCTGCTCGCAGGCAAGCTGCCAAGGTATGAGCATGGGGATAATTTTCTAAGACCTATTTTGAGCCTATATTGTGTTAGTGGAATTATTGCCGGTGATAGATGCATATTTACCACTACTAATAATCCACTTTCCAACAGACATAAACATACAAGACATACAACAGTCATGGAAAAATAGTCAAACCTATTATGAAATTACCATACATTCCTGTACTCATATAAGAAGATGATCCCTGCTTTTCCTAATCTGTTATGATTAGGACTCCCAATTTTCATTTTTATTGATTTTAACTGACAAATGCAAACAGAAAAATATCTGTTTTCCTGTCTGTATTTATTTTTTAAATATGGAAAATTGATCTTCTTTGGATGACCCTCACTACTGTCAATCAGTAGGTGTACAGATTGACAGGTAGGGGGTGTGTTAAAAAAAGAAAATACATTTCCTAACGAAGCTTACATAAGTGCAAATATAAAGCTGTTTCTGCTGTTCTATAATGCAAATATCTTCAAATTATTCTATTGTACTGTATACAGCTAAAACCTTTTTGGACATTCAAATGTGAATATCCTTTTTCAGTTAAATAAATTTGAAAATATACCCATTGCAGCTTCATTTATACACCAAAAACAAAATTAAAATGGATAAATACAGATAAAATTAGCAAAAATTTAATTTGAATAAATATGGATGGAAAACTCAAAAAGTAAATATCACAAACCGGGAGCCCTAGTTATGATTCACCACTGAGTCCCACGTCTAGCACTGGGAAACATCAGAGAGTAGTACTGTTCACTCGTTGTACAGTCCTAGTTATGCTTAAGGTTATGACCCTTACGTCGACATTTATGTCCCTCATTTGTTAAACTGTCAGACCAATAGTAAAAGTGTGTTTGGGCAAGCTAAACCTGGTTTTTACTGGTGTCTCCCTTCGAGAAGATGAACAAGGATTGGCAAAGTCAGTAGGTCTGGCGTGGTCCACTAACCTTTTAATTTATCAATGTTTGCATTGTTATGGTTTTTGTAAATCCTTGTTTGGGAAGCTGCTGAGTCCTCATCAATTAACAAAAAATAAACATTAACTAAAAGCAAAAATATTTTTGCTCTAAAAAAAGCACATATTGCATCATAGTCTCTGGCATTATATTGCTCTCGGGGAAATTTCAGAATGTCGTCACTTACAATGAAGTTAGCCAGTGGCTGAAGTTTCCTGGACAAGTGCCCCATGCATCCATATAGGGTAAGGTGCCTTCCACAGGACTACAGGTATCCCACATCAAACTTTGTGAGACACTTCCTGGCTCATAGGGTATGTTGTGCAAGTTCAATCAATATGTCCTTTGTTTATTCACAAGCTGGAGAGACAGATGTCGGAACAGCCCGTCTTCAGAGAACAGATACACCCTGGGCAGAAACAATGCAACTTCTTACCTTCAAAATCCTTCAGAAGACATGCACAGGTAGAGCAGCAGCAATGCAAGCATTCCCCATCACAGGTTAAACTCAAATCAGCCAGCAGCAGTACAAGCTTTGCTTTCTCAGAAAACAGGCACAGCATGGCAGTAGTGAAGCAAGCTCCCTATCTCACAAAAGAGGATCATTTAATTCCCAGAGAACAAATTCAGCAGGGCAGACAAGTACAAGTTTCATTGTTCACAGAACATGTACAGTGACGTCAGGAGTGGCATATAGGTTAGAGACAGATCCCTGGAGTGGATGTGTAACTCACTGAGGGGAATGTATAGGTGGATGAGGGAGTGAATATGAGAGGACTGACATTTAGGTGATATTCCATGACAGCATCCTGAAAGTCCTGCTGCTGTCACACGGAGACCTGCTATTTGTGTTAATTCTTTAGTTTGTCACATATTGAGAGTAGCCGTTACAAATAGATCATTGTTATTTGTGGCAATCCAATCACAACTTATGTAACTATCCTCTAAACATGCACACAGGGGCCAACCTCTTCGGAAAGATTGTGAATGCATGTGCACTAGGTGCTGTGCAATCCCAACCTCGGTGCTGCTCCAGTTCGAAATATTGAGGGTTGCCAGACTTTGCTCCTCTCATACACACAAAAAGCAAATACAGAATACAATATCTGAATTACAGAGAGCACCTTAGGGATCTTCAGAAATAAGTAAGTAGTGACATTTATAAAGAACTGTTACATGATGAGGACATCCTTGTGCTTTGCAGAAAACTTACCTGCTGGAGATGAGGCTTAAACGGAGGCTGTAAAAATGCACGTTTTTAGTGTCTTGTGGTAAACAAGGCACTTATCAACATGATGCAGGGTTACCGAGAGGGCATTGCAGACTCTAGCTTTAAATTAAAACGAAATAATACCACCAGAATGGTTGAGAATTTTAAGAATTGCAGACGTAGATGAGGTAGTGCGGGAAAATGAGAAGCACTATTTCCACATAGGCCAGGCAGTACCTTGTCGGCCTCTGTGGGACCTTGCCTGGCTTTCCACACATGCCCTGCTATGCCACATGTACATTCCTACCCCCACCAAGACGGTGGTTGACATGTGGATAGATTGGGGCTTAAAAGGGAGCCTACTACATTTCACTTCCCCAACACACCTATTGCCCATAATACAGACTTTGTCCCTGTACTGTCGCCCCTCTCCTTCCTCAGCTGGAGCGACGATAACTGTAGAACACTCCAGGATCTCTTTATTGGGAATACCATGAAGTACAACTCTAAGCCCTCTAACTCCTTTAATGTAGAGTCTAAGGCCGAATTTGGCCTTCAAAACAGTCTGTCTACTAAGGACAGCCCTATTGCTGGTCTATCGTGTTTCACTCTATTGACACAAGAATAGACAGAACTCTACCTCCTCAGTGTCAAATTGGGCTCCCCACTTGAACCTTGTCTCCCTAATGTCCTGCAATTAGGAGCTAAGAGTATAGTTCCCCATCTTACTGAAAACCTGATTAAAGCCATTACATCTGGGTGCATTCCTCAAGTTTGGAAAAAGGCAGTGGTTAAGCCTCTGCTCAAAAAGCCCAACTTGGACCCTACAGAATTATTTCCTTGCTGCCTGTAACCACCAAAGTCCTCGAGAAACCTCTTACCGCCTAGGTTATGAAGTATCTTGAACAATTCCAACTCCTAGAGGTATCTCAGTTTGGCTTCAGGAGCAACCATGGTATTGAGACGCCACTAGTATCTGCAGTCAACAACATCTGTTCCCTGGTGGATGCTGAGGAGGCTGCAGTGTTAGTCCTTTTGGACCTATCTGCAGCCTTCGATACCATTTCCCTGACCCAGTTTATCGAGCAGCTCTAGCAACTGGGGGTCACCTATGAGGTGCCTCAGCTCTCTTCTATGAGACCTACATTGTTCAACTTGTATGTTTCCCTGCTGGCAAAACTTACTAGATCATTGGGCTCCAGGCTTTGTCTTACGCTGATGACACCCAAATCATCGTGTCTATCTATAGGAACATGGATGAGACTGCCTCCAATTTTAAAAACTGTATGCAGGTCGTGGCCACATGGATGGAGAGACACTACTTAAGACTCAGTGGAGACAAGACGGAGGTCTTGATCTTTGGTGGTCCAATCTGTGTGGGCAGATAAGCTGGGGGCCATATTTACCCCAACAGACTTCGCAAAAAATCTTGGAGTGTTGGTCGATATATACCTATCGTTCGACCTGCAGGTAAACAGGACAGTTTCTATCTGCTTTTGGATAATCACATCCCTGAGGAAAGTATTTTCTTTCATTCTTCTACCTGCACAAAAACAAGTGGCCTTAGCACCTGTCATGTCCAGGTTGTAATACTGTAATGCTCTCTACCTGGATATTAATAAGACTGTTCTTACTAAACTGCAGCTTGTTCACAGTGCTGCAGCCAGATTAATTCTTGATATCCCTACAATTCAGTCTCTGAGGGGAGTCGGAAACTTCCCTGGCTACCTGTGTACAAACGATTACCTTTAAGGCTCTTTGTATAGTTCACAAACCCAGGACAATATAGGTCCAGGACAAGTCAGGAATTTGTTTCAATGCTACATTCCTTGTAGACCTCAACATTCCTCAGGCAAAAATCTTCTCGTTGTTCCTAGGTACTGAAAATCGAGATGGGGAGGTAGAGCCTTTTCAGTGGCCACATCAAAGCTGTGGAACTTGCTTCCTCAATCGATCTCCAGTCTTCAATCTTATGCTTCATTTTGCAAGGCCTTGAAGACCTGGCTTTTACCCTCTAATGGTCAGTCAGCGAGCTCTTTCCTTGCCTTCTCCTCCCTTCCTAAGACTAACTGCTATTAGCGCCTTGACGCCATTTGGCATTTGTTGCGCTGTAAAAGTCTTTTTTAGTCATTCATTTAATCCTTTATGTCGCTGAATATATAATATACTTTCTGGTGAATAAATATTGAAAAAGCAAATAGGGCCAAAGACAAATAAAGGAAACCTACACAAGATAAGATTAAAAGTTTAAACCAAGAAGTTTTATTAAAAATTCAGAATCAGTACAGAGAGTAAAAAGGTTAGTCAGGCAATTCAAAAATTCATAGAAAGCAAAAGAATAACATAAGGTACCCAGTAATATTCAAAGTACGCAGTCAAATCACATTCTGTCATAGAGGCAGCTCATTATGAAAGCAAGGAAAGGTCTGGCACACATCTCAAAAGAAGCACATTTTATAGGTTCACAGGTGTAGAAAACTATACCCTTTGCATGATGTGAAGTGGCAATCATGGGCTGTACTAATAAAAGTGACATTACAGAATCAAATCAATATTTCAAAAATTGTGTTACCTAAAACAGGACCACTCTAAGAAACTGCCTAAAGCTAATAAACAAGTATCCCTTTTAGCCTGCATTGAAGGGGAAATGGCACTGCACTTCTAAACAATGAACTATTAAATAATGAATAGGATCACAGTTGAACCAACAGGCAGCATCAGCCTTGAACATATGCAAAATTACGCAAATGTCAAAGTGAAAATAAGCAACACAATGAAAATGATCAAATTTTTGTCTATTTTATGAAAGAGGAAAAACACAGAAAGAGAAATGATACATGCAGAAGAACGTTAACTTTTAAAAGCCATGTTTATTTAGCTGTGAGTACAACCAGATAAAAGGCCAAGTAAATTCGTTTTGCAGCCTACTTGTGTGCTAACTTTAACACACAAAAGTGAACATCAATCTTTATCAATAAATCTGCTCTAACAATATAAGTAGATATACTATTTACAAGTTTAGATGCAGTTGTATGGTTTGGTTATTAATATCATCCTTGTCTTTTTATAGCACAGTTAAAATCTAGTAGCCTGCCCCTTTCCTTGTTTTGGTGCATCTTTGGCCTACTTCGTTGTACTCATGTATATCTAAAAAAGACAACTAAGTGGCTACACTTTCAACTCTGAATTTATTGGGCTTCCCCTGCTCATCCATAAAAGGTAAGTAATCAACGTGTTTAAATACCTTGTTAAGGAAGCTAACATATTTCCCTGCTAATGAGTACCCTCCAGTTTTATCAGGACTAACATAGGTCACAAGTTCACCGCAACACAGATATTTTTTAACAGACAGAGATAATATAGCGAAGTGTAATAATATAATCCGGCACACCACTGATCTCTGAAGAGCAGGTATGGATGTTGAAGGAAGCAGTAGGGGCAGTTTTCACCTCACATACTGGCACTGACAACTGAAGAAACACCAATGATGAGAAGTTTTGCCTGGCACTTTAACACTATGAGCCCCCTTCTTGCTGTTCTTATTACTTACTATTGGTCACCTTCATAATCATCCTCATTTCAATGGTTCCTATTGGTCATTGCGTCTGGTCGTTGCATTCGGTTTCACTTCCTTCATGTTGTCCCTTTGCTAGCGCATGGACCAATTACGGATTAATACCTTTATATGTGTCTCTCCATTGCTCACGCTCAGCTTACAATAGTTTTTTTCTCCATCCCGCTTCTCCTGCTTCTTTGCTTGGTGGCCCTCACTCCCCCTCCCGGGATGTTGCTTGTTGCCCTCATCTAATTGCTTTTTTGGTTGAGCCTAGGCAGCGCGCTTATGCACTTGTCTGCAAGACTTTTGGTATTCAATAAAATGACTTTAGTCCCTCTTGTTGCTTACTATAGGTTCACTCCAGTGTCGCTCTTCTTTGCTGTCTCCTAACTCGTTAGCACAGCCGATACCTCACTTCCATTCAATGCTGCAGAGCACTGGCTTAGTACAGTTTCCTTACGCTTTCAGTCTTTATCCTTTGTTTTCGAGGTACTTTTTTTAGGTCTCGGCCTGCACCAGCGCTTGCGCTGGTCTGGCCGAGAGTTTTAGTAAGCGGGTTTTGGAAGTGCAAACCCACTGGCTTTCGGCTGGTGACCAGCTTGCGTTCACGATGGCGTGCACGCGCACAGCTGCCATCCATTCCTCGCATCGCTGGCGAGGCGCCATCTGCCTTTCCTCCCCCTCCCTCACCCCTCCTCCCCCTCCCTCACCAGAGAGCGCGTTTCCATTCCTCGCATCGCTGGCGAGGCGCCATCTGCCTTTCCTCCCCCTCCCTCACCCCTCCTCCCCTCCCTCACCAGAGAGCGCGTTTCTTGGCCGCGCGTCTTGTTATGTTAATGTTCCGATGTTGCTTGTTCTTTTGCACTTAGTGCTGACTAATCCCTTTAAATAATTGTCATTTAAGTTATTGGACAGAGATGTCCAGGCAGGAAATAAAATAAGTGAGTTGTATTCTACATTTGGGCTTAATAATGACCGCTATATTCTGTAATAGATGTGCACACTTTTGTCAGCTGCCTGCCACATCGAAGCACGTCTCACAAATGCTATAGACTACTATGGGAAATGAACTAAAAGACATTCACATTGACATTTCTGTTAGCTCGGGCATTGCCGAGAACTATTGGCTTTGCCAATGCTTGTTTTTCTAATTGTTGATATCCGCCTGTCGCTCTTTCCCCACTTGGCCAGGAGCGGGTCGTACACAGGACAGTTTCCGAGCAGCCAGACCAGCTGAAGGTGCATTTTCATTCTCTCCCTCCCACCCCCCCCACCATTGTGTGCGTGTGTGTACCCAATCGCGGGCCCCAGTGTGCTGGGGGCAGAGGCCTCCACCTCCCACTCTGAGATCCGGGGGCTTAAGTGGCGGGCATCACTTGCAATGTGTGTTGAGGTTTTTTGTTTTTTTTAAACCTAGCCCGTTCCTCCAGTGTCCCTTTGTTGCCCTTTTCTTTTGTTTTAGTTGCAGTGCAAGGCGAGGGGGCACCGTGCACAGCACCACTTTTGAGCAGCCATCTTGGCTGCCAACATGTTTTACTTGCAATGCACATGCAATGCGCCATGCACAACACCGCTTCTGAGCAGCCAGCCCGGCTGCCGACATGTTTTTGTTGCAGTGCAAGGAGATGGGGCACCGTGCACAGCACCGCTTCTGAGCAGCCAGCCTGCTGCCAACATGCCGAAGGTGCATTTTCATTCTTCCCCCTGTTGTGTGCATGTGTGTATCCAATTGCGGGCACCAGTGACCTGGGCGCTGAGGCCTCGGCCCCCACTCCGAGATCCAGGCGCTTATGTGACTGTTCACTTGCAGGGTGAGTGTTGAGGTTTTTTCTTTTTCTTTTAAACGTGGCCCGTTCCTCCGGTGTCCTTTTGTTGCCATTTTCTTTTGTTTTAGTTGCAGTGAAAGCTACTAGAATGAAAAGTAACCAAAAGGAATGTGAGGCAGCACGCACTAGCAGGCTGCAAACATCGAGCTGCAACTGTGGTTGCATGTTTAAAATAGTGGGGCTGGACGGGCGTATGTGTAAAAGTCTGGCAGGTGGAAGAAAGCC
The DNA here is from genome assembly GCA_963921515.1 of Calotriton arnoldi. Classification (NCBI taxonomy): domain Eukaryota; kingdom Metazoa; phylum Chordata; class Amphibia; order Caudata; family Salamandridae; genus Calotriton; species Calotriton arnoldi. The sequence continues at coordinate 5,868 of CAWUFW010005361.1, read as the reverse complement.
TTTATTTGGACTGTTTTACAGGCTAGTGGGGGAGGGGATACAACAATCTGCTGTGCTTTTGCTCCTAAACACATCAAAGAAAGATCCATTACATATGAGAAATGAATGTCTGCACCACACACGCTTCTCTTTAAAATACATGTTTCCTGTTTATCGTTATGAAATGCCTACTTATACATTTATCTCTGTGACATTTAGAATGTTCGCATTAGTATAATCCTCTTTTTAAAACTGTAATTTACGGAAAGGTAAACAGACCGACCATCTCTCCTGTTGAGTTTCCAAATACAGTTTACCCAAATTGTTACACTTTAGAGTGATCTAAATGTGGCATTTTTTCCTTTTAAAACATGCACCAGCAGTCGCCTGAGTGGAATTGTTTTACAGTCCAGTAGGGCCCCCATCTCGCAATAAAAACAAAGAAGAGGTCAATTTTAAAAAATGGAGTCAATGAAGAATGTTTCATATGAAGCAAGTTGCCTGGCTGAAGTGTAAAAGCCACCCACTCAGTAATGTACATGGCAGGCATCTGCATATATTCGTTGTAAATGCTTATTCAGTCCCATTGTATTAGAGCTTCAACACATCAAATCTTTAAACTAGTCCTATGATGTTTATTATGCTGGTCCCTTTCAAATAGCATTTCCTGCCCCTACTATTCGACATCATATCATAACTGTAGTCCACTACCGGCAATTCCTGTCTGTTGTGCCTTTTTAAGCGATTTGTGTATTTTTCAATTATGCCTCATCCCCAAAAAATGTCAGTTTCTCTCCTGGGCGCTGAAACAAACTACGTGCATTACCATCCTCCTCCGTCTTCCTCGTCACAGTCACTAAGGAGCACCCCGTGTTCCAGGCACAGCATTCACCCATAAACAAAAAGTTCCTCACCCAATATGGTGGCCTGGCAGGAAGTACCTGCCACCTGACCTATAAGGGTGGGACCAACACAGGAAACATCCTTTCGGGAGCTGTCGGGGAGGTTCGGGAGGCCCTGGTTGGATCTCTTTGCGTCCCCTCAGGATGCTCTTCTGCCGAGGTTCTGCGCCCTTCTGCCTTGCGTGGAGGCGTGGGGGGTGGATGCCCTGAGTTTCCCTTGGACTAGGGGTCTTCTCTATGCCTTTCCTCCTTTCCCCCTTCTCAGCAGGGTTTTGGCAAAGATCAGGTCGGAGGGGGTGTTGGTGCTTTTAGTGGCCCCCCTTTGGCCTCGCCAGACTTGGTATCCCCTCCTTCTTTGTCTGGCGGTTGCTCCTCCATGGAGGTTCCCGCTGTCCCCTTCTCCACTCCGCTTTCCTCACCTGTCTCGTCAGGCTCTCAGCCAGTTGGCGTTGGGGGTTTGGAAGTTGAAAGGCGTCGGCTAGTTTCTTTGGGTTGTTCCTCTGCTGTGTCCCTGTCTATCCAAAATTCTCGGAAGGGCAGTACCCTTAAGGTCTACGACCGTCACTGGCGGAATTCTTCTGCTTGGTGTTCTTCGCGGGGATTTCTCCCTGTTACCTGTGAGGGGGGTTCTGTGCTTGAGTTCCTCAGGGATGGGTTTTTGCTTGGGCTGTCGGTCTCTACTCTCCGCAGCCAGTGGTCTGCCATTAAGGCTATCCGGGGGTCCTCTCTCGTCCCCTTTGAGTCCTTGGCTTCTTGCCTTCCACGCAGTTTTTTTCTTCGATGGCCTGTCGTTTGCTTCTCCTGTTCCCCCCTGGGATCTTCCCTTGGTCCTTCATGCCTTGCAGCTTTCCCCATTTGAGCCTCTGCCTTCAGTCTCTCTGGAGTTTCTCACCCTGAAGGTTTGTTTCCTGGTGGCCATTACTTCTGGGCGACGTTTTGGGGAGCTTGGCGCTTTGCTTTGTCATCCTCCTTTCTTCCCTGACAAAGTGGTCCTTCATCCCGAACCGACCCGACTTTTCTTCCAAAGATTTCCTCGACTTTTCATTTGTCCCAGGATATTGTCCTTCCTGACTTTTTTCCTGCACCCTCTTCGGAGGAGGAGGTCCGCCTCCATTCCCTTGATTTGACCAGGGCTCTGGTGATCTACCTGGAGCGTACGGCCTCCATTCGCCAGGTGGATTTTTTGTTTGTCACTTTTGGGGTTGCCCGGCAGGGTCATCGCCCTACCACGGCCACTCTTTCCCATTGGGTGCGGTCCACTGTCTCCTTGGCCTACCGGCATTCAGGGGTCCCTCTTCCCCGGGTCATTCAGGGTCGTTCCACCCGGGGTATGTCTTCCTCTTGGGCTTCTTTTAAAGGGGCCTCCTTGAAGGATCTTTGTGCTGGTCCTCCCCTCACACCTTCATCTCCCATTATATGTTGCGGATGGGGGAGGTTTTTTCTGGGGATTTTGGTTCCGCTGTCCTTGCAGCTGCCCACTGATTGTGTGTACTTGTCTGCATTAAATGTTTCTTTGGCATCCTTGGTGTCTGTTTCTTTGTTCGTCTGGTGCTTGGGTATACGCTCCTTAGTGACTGTGACGAGGAAGACGGAGGAGGATGGTAATGACTCGGTTACTTACCGGTAATCTTCATTACTCCGAGTCATAGTCTTCCTCGTCACAGTCATGTTCCCTCCCGCCCGTCCTTGGTGGTGGGGGGACGAACTAACTGTTTTCTTCCCTTTGGTTTTCTGCTTGTGTATTTCAGGATGTTTCCTGTGTTGGTCCCACCCTTATAGGTCAGTTGGCAGGTACTTCCTGCCAGGCCACCATATTGGGTGAGGACCTTTTTGTTTATGGGTGAATGCTGTGCCTGGAACACAGGGTGCTCCTTAGTGACTGTGACGAGGCAGACTATGACTCGGAGTAATGAAGATTACCGGTAAGTAACCGAGTCATTTACAAACATGAATAGATGATATTGGGATGGGAAGATGCCTGGTGGGTGTCTGTATTGGGCTAAGTGATGCGGTATATCTCTCCTTAAAAAAACACACACACAAAAGTTTGAGCCGCATAAAAAAGTAAACACCGCCTTCCTTCTGCCATGAACATGAGGTGGATTGTTTACATGAACGAGGTCTGCCTCTCATTGAAAGCGCTAGGTTTCTTTTGACAATTTGTTTTTATTTAGCTATCTGTCCCCGAAGCAGAATTTTTTTCCCAAAGCAGCTTCTTGTAATAAGTCTCCTAACTTGTCTTCTTTACGTTGAATTTAAAAACAAGGTAAAGTGTTTAAAAAGGGTTTGGTCTGGTTTTATTCATTCATCTATATGTGGCCACTGGTGTTAATATACAGTTTAATATAAAAACTACCATGCTCGCTGTAAAGATATGACTCCACAACACAAAATACCATTCCACATAATTACACTCCATAACACACAATCCCATGCACATTATTCTAGTACACTCAATACCACTTAATTACTATACACATAATTCCACAGCACACCATGCCACATAATTCCACTACACAAATCAACTCCACACCATACAATTCCACACCACACAATTCCACAACTAAATAATCCGATCACACCCACATAATTCCACTACACACCACATACATACACTCCATTACATATAGGTAATAGACACTGCCATTTACAATGCCAATAGCTCTAACTCAAGCAAATGCAAGACCTATTGAATTTCCACTGCCTGTTTTAATATTGCCATTCGCAGCTGTATATTGAAACAGCGAGGAACAGAGGCAAACGGAGAAAAAACCTGCTGCACTGGAAAGGATGAAGACCTTTAACATGCACTATCACGGTCCTTTCTTATATCCTGATCCAAAATGTCTTTGTGTTCAGAAACATTATTTAGATCCCGACAGGGTCATTTTCCGTTTGAATTCAGGAAGCTCTGTTTCCAAAAGAGGTGTCCTCATGATCCAGTTGTGCCACGTTTCAGATGCCATACCTCTCTGGGCAGCTACAGTCATTCAGGTGCAATCTTTGCCCACAGCTGCAGTTGTGTATAATCTGCTGGTGCTGCGCATATTGCTGAGAGCGGAAGAAATGCATGTGCAAGACACCGCATCCATTTTGAAAGATTTCATAAACAGTTGGCAGCCCATGCTTTATCTGCCTCCATCAGTAGCGGCTGGCAGGGAACGAGGGTGGAGCGGCGGGTTGAGGGGGAGTGGCGGGGGAACAAAATAAAAAAATAAAAAATACCACTTACCTCTTCTGCTGGCCGCATCTAACCTCCGCTTTAATGCACAGCATGGTGGGGAACATGCACAGGCTCCCAGTCCCTGTCTGAGCGCCGAACCACGGTGCTCAGACCAAACACAATGCTGCATTGCAGCGTTGTGATTAGCTTAGGGGAGCCTGTGTGCTTCCTGCTTCCGAGACCCGTCAGGAAGCACGGTTGAGGAGAGACGGTGGCTGTGAGAAGGTAAGTGGGTTTTTTATTTATATTTTGACACCCCGCCACCCCCGTTCCCTGTCAGCCGCCACTGGGTTCAGTTGATTGGCATCGATTTTCTTTTGCCTAGTGTTGAGTCCACGCACATGGAGTCAGATGTTTCATAATGACACTGCCTGTCTTTCCTGACTCAAAATCTTAAAATTTCAAGGATCTTCATCAGCACTACTATCTTGAATATTGACAATCAGTTTCTCTTCTATTAAGTCCACTCAATGGATATACACACACTTCTTTAAAGCTTTATTTAGGTTTTCTACATACAAAAACTGGCCTGTACAGGCAGCGTAAAACAGGTACTACCCTATCATGCTTCCATTTAACAAAACAATAACTATGACCAGGCACCTGGCCCTCTAACCACACCACAAAGTCAGAAGAAGACACCACTACAAGTGCAACAGTTTACAGTTCCTGAGGTCCATGAATTTCAGCACAATCACATATGGACCAGCAACCAGAGGCCACATAATGTTCCAGAATTTACTCAGGGTTAGAGCATCTCATGACCCACAGTGTGTCAGCGCAAGTCCACCACTGTGTTACTAAATACCTGTGTGGTTCTTTAGAATCCACAGGAGCGAAGATGGCCCTCCTGTCTCCCTAAAAGGAATGCCTGTGTGGTCTCTCTATGCACCAACCAGAACAAACGATTCCTCAAAAGGAGCCAGAAGGAAGCAGTAATGGGGGAAGACCACAGCACAAGCAGGAGAAATAAATCCTGATGTATTTCCCCTCATGAAATGGCACTAGAATCAATGTGGATCCAGCCTGAGGTGTAGCTCTGCATGAGATTCTCTAATGCAAGGAGAAAGCAAAAATAAAAAGGAGAAATAAGAAAGGGTTCTGTAGCGCTCTATAACATAGTGCATTAAACTACAACAATGTTTTACATATTCTCTGTGTCTCAAACAATTATGTAATTCAATCACCAGAATATCTTATTGCTTATGAACTAAAGGAGAAAATCCCACATGAAAAGAAAGCAGCTCCTTTGTTATGTCGCAATACAATCGAGTAGACTGGGCAGACCAAAACAATATTGTCATGAATATATCCTGGCTCCAGAACTAAACCACAAGGGAGCTCTGTTAATTCACAGTCTTTTGTATTTGTGCCAAAATAAAATCTGCTAAGTTAAATCTCACCGCAATTAGGGGCGAAGTCCAGCACAGCTGTGAAGGAAAAGCACACTAGAAATCTTTCCAGCTTGAAGTGTTGTATTCCGCTTTAGGGGTCCGTATATAGGTTTTCCTGAATCATATCCTTATATAGGCACAATTCGCATTGCCCTTATATAGGCATAGAATCCCTGTCCTTATTTAGGCATTAACCGTGCACTCCAAATACAGGCATGGTCACCGACATCCGTCCACCCTAACATCACAACGAGTTCTTAGAAACCAGACCCTTAAGCTTCGGGAGTTCCCCTAGCACAGGACTATTGATTTCTCCAAGAACTCATCTATTATGTATGAACCGTTATACCTTAAGGGTTCATTCCTGACG